>JAJOZX010000274.1:1545000-1669878 GCA_023014485.1 Bathynomus jamesi | reverse complement strand
TGGCAGATAAGCCTGGTCCCAATGCATATCCCGAAGGTTTGCTAACAGACATAGTAAGACCTGCCTATTAGTTGGCAGTTTGCAGCCCTTTATTTCCTTTTCTTCTTCTCGGGTACGGTGCCCTAACATTCTGACATACCATCATCTTGCCGTGTATCCATGATTAAATTCTCTATTCAAAACATCAAATCACTGTCAAGGGAAAAGAAAAGAGCATCATTAAAATTAAATGCAATAAAATAATACGTGGAAAATTTGTGGTCAGCGTTCCAGACCCGGAAATGAAAATCTGATAAAATGTGCTATTTTCACACTTATTTATGAAGTTCATAAGCTGAAATAGCAATACTTGCTGGTACGACGGTGCTAGCTCAAACATGCACCGATCTCCAAGAAAATTTACAGGGGTGTTTCCTAGATAAATACACAACACTAAAACTTTGAACAGCATTGTAGGACTATTTTTTGATTTTTGGAGGGCAACGGTCACACCCTAATATATATATATATATATATATAAATTGACGATTGGTTAGGTTAAGTCGTAATATTTTCGTTAGTTTTAACGTTTTATTTGATGGATTCATTTAAAAAATGTCTCCTAAAGATCCTAGTGTAGTTGACCTAGTGTAGTTTGTGTCCCCTTTTGCATCAGGGGGATGTAAACTACATTTGCTCCATATTTTTTATTTTAAGATTTTAATAAAATGTACTCAATGAAATAAACAATAAAATTATATAAAAAAGTTGTTATTTTTAACTAAAAAACCTTTATATAAAAAATGGGATGGCGGCGGGCGTCAAAGAAAAATTAGCTGAGGGCGCCACAACCCTTTGAGCCGGCCCTGCAGCCACCTTTGGAATTAAAATGAGTATAGAGAAAGTGAAAGGGTACGGAAAAGGGGTTGCTGTCGGTTGCCCCAGACATTTGAATTTCAGTGTGAAAGAGAAGGTGAGGTTTAGAAGAGGAATGGTGGTGTTCAGCATATTGTAAATTTGAGGAAAGGCCACGAATGCTGCAGAAGTCTATAAAAAGTGAATCATGTAGAGGCCCAGAACACCTCGAATCGGCAGAATCAGCACCACTGCCACGGTCAGAGTTCCCGGTATCGACAGCGGTGGAGCTAGAAGTGGGGAGATTTATGGTCCCCTCCCTACGGGACTCCGAGGCTCTTAAAGACGATGCCATTTTTTTTTTATTTTGAAAAAGTTTTTTAGTATGTAAGATACACGTATATGTAGTAGGGAATAGGGGGAAAAGTATGTGTTTGAGAGCAAGCTCGGCTGCTCGTAGGGTAAATGAGACGCTGAAAAAGATCATCTAAGAAAGACTGACAGGAGAAACGGGAGTTCTAGCACTCCCTGTCTTCTGCCTAACGTCCCCCCAAACGGTACTTTCCTGGTCGATTGATGTCTACAGTCTCCTCCTTGGATAATTGGATTGGATGATATTTTAATTATTTGCATTTGACTGTATTGAGACGTCTTGTTACCTCTGTGAGGCTCGAGAAATTGTGGTTGGCAAACACTTGCAAAACTAGGTAACTTACGTAGAATTCTGACAGAGCTGTTGTATAGCAAATTCAGAAACCTTTTTTATACTTCTCCCAGAGCTGCTTTCCGTATATAATACTGCAGAAGGTACGAGAGTGTCTTTAGCTTCACTTGTATAGAACCGGGAGTTCCTGATAGTCATATTTGCTTTAACACAGAGGCTTCGATACACTGTAGTTTTTTTTTATATTTGAGTCATCATTCAAGGACGTTTGTCATAATTTGACCCAAATACTTAAATCTTTGCCCTTCCTCTATTGCTTTACGTCTCACTTTGAAACTAATATCAACTGATTAATTAAAGCTTTTGGGAAGGAATTGTATGATCTTAGTTTTGGTAACATTAAAAAGAATCTCATGGTTCTGTGAATATAATTCACAGACGCTTGGGAGACAAGGAAGACCTTCAACGGAAGGACTGATTAACACTACAGTATATTATCAGCAAGTCACTGTATTTCTCTTCATGTTATCGATACACTATACAAATTTTGCCTCATTAAGTGGGGGAATTATCCCATCACTGTTATATTTAATTATTGCACAAGAAATTTAAAATCCTTTGTTATCGTTTATTATTATTATCTCTGTTTTATTTACCTACTTAATAATTATTAACCAGGAAATCTAGGATTTTTTTTAATATATCCAGCACTTGCTTTTTGGTTGTCACCGCTAATCCCTTACCTAGACCTCTCAATTACCTGCTTTAAAAGAAATTTTGTGTATGTGTGTGTGTGTGTGTGTGTGTGTGTGTGTGTGTTGTGTGGAAATTCCTTCCTTTGGTATTTCCCGACTCTTGTTTATTACTATCTTCAGGTCACTAACACTGGTCTGCGTCATTTTTGAGGTCAAGGTTTTTTTAGTTGTTCTTTTATAAGTTTTGCATGCTGAATTAAAAAATGTAACTCATTTTGCTCAATCAGGTCAGGTTTTTATGCTATCTCAATTTTTAAAAAATTAGATAATCGTTATGAAATGAGCAAGTTTGTTTTTTTAAAACAGACTTACATTTTAACCAAGTGTTAGCCAAGCTCTATATAATAAACAGACACAACTTATTTCTAATTACGATTGTCATTACTGTTTTTCAGCATGAATAGAATGTGCAAGAATGACCCAAACAGGTTCTGCTACATCTGTGGTAAAGTCACTATGTCAGACCGGCAGTCAAACATCACACATTTTGTAAGGAAAAGCTATCACGCCTACTGTGGAGTTAAACTTGTGACCAGGACAAAGCCTTTGCCCCTCACATATGCTGCAAAACGTGCGTTGAAAGTCTGCGGCGCTGGAGCCACAAGAAGGTAGAGTGTCTACCTTTTGGTGTCCCAATGGTGTGGAGGGAAGGAAGAGATCATACTACTGACTGTTATTTCTGTATGACAAACCTACAAGGTAAGTTAGTATGAATTTAGTATGAATTTCATTTTATACTTACAAAAATATGCTTGACAATATATGAGATATGTCTTTATCTTATCTTTATCTGTCTTTATCTGTTTCCTTTTAGGCATAAATCGAAAAAACAAGCAACACGTAAAGTATCCAGACGTGCCATCTGCCATAAAGCCAGTGTCTCATGGACCAGAAATTCCAATTCCAACACCGCCCGACAACTTTGATTCGTCGTCCGACTCAGATGAAGAAATGGATGACGGTGACATATCTGGTACATACCAACCTACTGCCGAGACAAGTCAACCCAAACTCTTGAGCCAAGCTGAGTTGAACGATTTGACAAGAGATTTGTGCTTGTCCAAAGAATCTGCTCAGTTGCTAGGGTCACGTCTTTGCGAAAATCGTTTGTTAGCTCCAGAAACAACATTCTTCTGGTATCGCAGCCGCGAAGAAGAGTTTCGAAATATTTCACGTTGGACGAAGAAGCTTCGCTGGTTTACTGTAACAACGTCAACGGCCTCATTGCAGCTATGGGTTTAGCGTATGACCCTACAGAATGGCGGCTCTTCATCGACTCCTCAAGCAGAAGCTTGAAAGCAGTACGACTCTACAATGGTAACAAGGTCGCGTCTGTTCCGGTGGGTCACTCGGTGCAGATGACTGAAAGTTATAGTAACATGGAGCTTTTGCTAACTGCTTTGAAGTACAAACATCACAATTGGATGATATGCGGAGACCTAAAGGTATGTTCGTGTCTACAAAAAAAAAAACATATATATATATATGCTGCAAACCCACAAGGAAAAAGAAAAACGATTCCAAGGCCTTTCGTGTATTCAGAGCTACACCTCGTCATTCCCTGACGAGGTGTAGCTCTGAATACACGAAAGGCCTTGGAATCGTTTTTCTTTTTCCTTGTGGGTTTGCAGCATTTATTCATTTCACGTGTTTTATTGTGAAATTCATCCCATATATATATATATATATATATTTATAGGTTATAGCCTTAGTGCTGGGTCTACAAGGCGGCTACACCAAATACCCCTGTTTTCTCTCTCTGTGGGACAGCCGAGCAGACAAGCAACACTACGTACAACGCGACTGGCCAGCGAGACGTGGCCTGGAACCAGGTTCGCACAACGTTCTGTCACACGCTCTCGTGAATCCGCAGATGATTCTACTTCCGCCGCTGCACATCAAGCTCGGACTTATGAAGAATTTCGTCAGAGCACTCAACAAAGAGAGCCAAGCTTTCGCTTTCCTGAATCAGAAATTTCCACAGTGAAGGCAAACTGAAAGCAGGTATTTTTGACGGCCCTCAGATCAGGGAGCTAATGAAAGATGCTCAATTCGACGAAAGTCTGGAGGACAATGAGATCAATGCTTGGCTCGCATTCAAGTCCATTGTCACGAATTTTCTGGGCAACCACCGAAGTCCAGAGTACGAACGTGTTGTCGAGGAGCTCCTGCAGAGCTTCCAGGCTCTTGGTGTACGTATGTCCATAAAGATGCATTTTCTCAGCTCGCATTTAGACTACTTTCCGGACAACTGCGGTGATGTCAGCGAGGAGCAAGGAGAGCGTTTCCACCAGGATATTCGAGTGATGGAAGAGAGGTACCAGGGCCGCTGGGATGTGAACATGCTCGCGGACTACTGCTGGTGCCTCAAGAGAGACGTTCCAGCTGTGGAACACAGATGAAAGTCTTTGAGAAAGCCCTTTCGTCCACATTAACTGTACTCGTGTACCATTTTTTATATACTTTGTACATTTTCTGTCAATTTAAGTCCGTTTTAAAAAAATAAACTGGCTAATTTCATAACGATTATTTTCGAATTATCTATTTTTTTTAAATTGAGATAGCATAAAAACCTGACCTGATTGAGCAAAATGAGTTACATTTTTGAATTCAGCATGCAAAAATTTTAAAACAACTAAAAAAACCTTGACCTCAGGAAAAAAAATTTCAAACGCAGACCAGTGTAATCCTTAATTTCTTTCCAGGATCTTTTGCCTACTTGCTGGATTGGAAAATTAAGTTTTCTTGAGAAAAATTTTTTGCTCGTGGTCTGAATGCGGTGGGGAGTTTCCTCAGTACTTTTTTCTAGCGTTGTCTCTTCTAACCCTTTCATTTGCAGATTTTGTGTAAACTGGCGAAAACTACGAAACGAGCTGATTTCGGCAAGAGATGAACATTGAAGAAGTAGGGGAGAGGCGGCTACGTTGAGAGAGGAATTTAGCACTTTGGCAGCTAGGCTTAACTCGCTGCAGGATTTTGTTTCAGAGAGTTAGGGCGCGAGTTCTCACACAGGGCGGAGATTGCGCGAAAACTCTACCACGAATCTCTAACCACTCGTCATTCTCGCCCCTATTTCTACTTCGGGGGCTCGAACGTTTGAGCCAGTACCGAAATGGGGCCAGACCTAGCCAGCATAAGCCTTGCTTAAGAGTAGTTACAACTAACAGATTTTCCGAGATTAGTCTAGTTTGCGATTCTATTGTTCGAAAGCAATTAGAGGAGTTCTGCGGCAGGAACACAACTCGGAGAAGGAGGTACTGTTATCCATCCTGGAGTCCGTGTTGATGACATCATGGAGTCCATAGACGAGTTTGATGAGGATATTAATGAAAATACGATATTTATATTGCATGTTGGAACTAACGATGATAAGATTTCCAAGTCAGAGGAGCTAACAGAGAAATACAAGCAGCTGATGAAGACTTAAAAGGATAGTACTAATACTGTAAGTTAATTATGTTCAGGAAGTTTTTCTAGAATAGCCAAATCTGGCGACTTTTTCAGCAGAGTTCTCTAAATGAATAATATTCTTAAGTCTCTTTGCCAACAGCAAAATGTTGAATTTGTTGATTCATCGAATCATTTTTATAATAAAGATGATATACTTTTGCTTGATGGTCTTCATATGAACGGCGTGGGAGCATCTTGTCTTTTTAGACTGTTTCGTAGTCCTACGATGACTTTCCAGGCAAGAAACGGTAAAACTTTTACGCAAACGACCAGGCTAACATACTGTAAATTTTCTTAGCAGTGAGCGACTACCTCCACGAAGAACTTTAAGATTGTACTGCGCTACTCAATTGTTTTTAAATGTATTTCATATTAACAATCGAAGTTTAAGATTTAAATTTGGTGAACTATTAATATTTTTCTTGGGCAAAATTTTAAGTTGTAGCAATTACTGAATCCTGGTTAAATAGAGAGTAGAGATTTTCTTGGAGAAAATCATATTCCTAGTTATGAGATATTTGACAGTGATAGAATAGAAAGAAAGGGTGTGGTACTGTACTATATGTTCAGTCACACTTAAAACCCGTAATTAAAAAATTGGCAGAAAATGACAATATAAATGCAACATCCGTTGAAATTCATGACAACTCACGAAAGAAATGAATTATAGGTTTCGGATACAGGCTTTCTTCTCAGACTGTCGTGAGCAATACAGCGATAATAGACTTCAGGAACTAATTTTTTATGTAAGTAGCGAGCCCGATGCGATAAGATCTTTATTTGCCTTGCAGGGAGTGGGGTGGTCCTTTTCAATCTACTTCTAGTTGTCAATTGTACGAGAGTGTGCTCGAAAGTTCACGTTTTTCAAATGGTTAAGGATCCCACTAGAGATCTCAATATTTTTGATTTCGTGTTGCTATAGGCAAATAACACTTGAAGTTCAAGTTAATGTTCCTAATTCGGATAGTTTGGAATACGCTTTGGATTTTAAAAGAGTTAAATTTCGTGAGATGAAACTGAAACTTTCGACCCATAATTGGTATGAGACTTTATTGCGACATAATATTAATGATACATGGAATTCTTTTTATAATTATTTTAAACATTTAGAATCGCGTAATATTCCATTATGTAAAATGTTAATGGAGAAGTCTGTTAAACCTAAATGGCGGAATGCTGAAATTAAAAGTATTTTAACGTTAATCAGGAACGAGTATTTCAAATTTAAAGAAACGTATTTTTTCTCAGATGAAAATGCATCAAAGTTATTGAGAAGGCGAAGCAAAAAACTTATTAGGAAAAATAAGCGCAATTACGAGCTATATAATGAATCAAATTAAGTCGAATCCGAAGGAATTCTATAATTATGTTAGGAATAAAAATGTAGTTTTAAATAAATTCTTCTCCTTTGAGTTTACTAACGAAAATATGAACAACATTCCTGTTCCAGTAATCATGTTCAATGATGATCATTTAAAGCTTTGCGATTTTATCATTAATGAAAGTGAAGTACTGTTGGTCATAGGTAAAATTAATCCAAATAAAACTACAGGTTCAGATAAACTCTATCCTAGGATACTTAAAGAAATGACCTGCGCAATAGTCTCTTCCCTTATAGTCCAGAGAAATTCCGTTCGATTGGAAACTTACAGGCATCATGCCAATATTTTAAAAGGGGACAAATCAATTCCCAGAAATTCTCGTCCCATTAGTCTGACTTCAGTAGATGGTAATGGTAAGCTTATGGAGACGATCGGTCGGGACAAAATAGTTAACCACTTTGAAATGAATAATTTAATTAAAGATCCTCAGCACGGCTTTCGAAGTAATCGTTCTTGTCTAACCAAATTACTTGACTTTTTTAATGATATTGTAAATGTATATGAAAAGAGTAAAATAGTAGATGTTTTATAGTTCGATTTTCAAAAGGCGTATGATAAAGTACCCCATAAAATATTACACTGGTCGACAAAATCGAACTTTTTTCTCTCATCAAAGATGTATACACACTTTTCTAAACCGGTTTTGTGCACTGATTCGAAATCTGTTTTCGGTTTTCCTCTAGCACATCTAGTTATCGAAATATGACTGGTGTTAATTTCAGCACAATTTATCATAAAAGTACAACTTTATTCATAAAAAGAAATGTACACCAACCTAAAAACGCTGCGAGTACAATTTTCTTTTGTAAACCTTGTCCGGATCGTCGCGATACAACATCCAGCAGTAGTCTGCCAGCATACTTTCGTTCCAGAAACCTTGGTAGCGATTTTCCATTGACTGGATGTCTTGATGGAAGCGTTCCCCCTGTTTGTCACTCACCGCGCCAAGGTTTTCGGGAAAGAAATCTAGATGCGAATGTAAAAAATGTATTTTCAAAGACATGCGACAGCCCATTTCTTGATATGCATCGAGCAGTTTCTGAACTCCATCTTTGTATGCAGGAAACTTGTGGACCCAAGATTTTTCCACAAATGCATTTGAAAGCCTGCTATGCTTTTAGTTCTAAGGCATTGAGGCTTTCTTCAAAGCCTTCATCCTGCAGATCCTCCCTGCTTTGGGGCCCCACAAAGATTCCCTCCTTCAAATTCACGACACTGACGTTTGCAAATTTCTTAACAAGGTATCGAAACCCTCTCGAATTCGCCTTACCCATCGCTTTCACAAAATTTTTCATTAAGCCGAGCTTAATGTGGAGAGGTGGCAGGAAAACTTCTTTGGATCAACTAAAGAAACACACTGGACACTGCCCGTTCCTGGCTCGTATTGCTTCTTTGATGCCAGTCACGTCTGATGTAATGATCTGCGGTAGCACGGCTGTCCCATAGACATAGGAAACAACAGTATTTCGTGAACCCTCCTTGCATGCCCATTAACCTTGAGATCACTACAGATATTCCATTGATGAGTGCTGTAATGGATTGCTTCGAGTAGTATATTCATGTTATCGTACGTCTCCTTTAGATGAATGGAGTGGGCGATTGGAGTGGACGGCTTTAAGTTCCCGTTATGCAGGAGAACCGCTTTCAAGCTTCGCTGTGAGGAATTGATGAAGAGGCGCAACTCAGATGGTGTGTATACGTGTGACAAGTTCTCCAAAAGTCCATTGATTTCATGGCAATAGCAGAGTGGACCGTCTACTGTAAAGAATGTCGCAAAATCATGGTTTCGTTTTCGATAGTGACACACTTGGACGTTCTTCTCAAGTAAGTGTTTCTGCTTGAGTCTCGAGGAGAGAAGTTCTGATTTCTCTTTGGAGAGGGCTAGGTCTCTAATGTCATTCAACTCGTTTTGGGTAAACCTCTCCTGCTCCGATTGCTCTTCGCCAGGTGTGTAGTCAAGATCGGCCGAAAGTCCCGCATCTTCGCCAATCGCACCTTCGTCGGATTCCCTTTCGTCTTCTGAAGAATCGAGTCCATGCTGTGGAGGTACCGGAATCGGCATCGTGTCATCGTGAGGGATCCGTCTGATCGCGGAGTCTACGTTCAGATAAACGATGTTATGCTTGTTCTTCACGGAGAATCCAGTTATGTTAACATTGCAAAAGTAACAGTCGCCATGATGGGTCGGTACCTTTTCATCGCCGCCATCTCATCGCCGCCGACTCATCGCCGCCGACTCATCGCCAGCCAACTCATCGCCGATCCAACTCATCGCCGATCCAACTCATCGTCAGTCAACTCATCACCAGAAAAATATAGATGTATACACAATACAGGGTGTCCCAAAAGCCCCTATCTATTTTGTTGAAATAGGCTGAATTTCAAATGAATGTTTTAATGACATGATTGCACGCACCTTTCTAGACAAATCATGCATTAGATTTCTATTTTAATTATTTTTAAATTTTTAATTGATTTTTTCAGTTCCATATCATTGGTGATGAATGTGCATGAACGCGTTATGATAGTAACATGTCGCATCAGAGGAATGAAATGTGAAATTAGAGACCAATTCTAAAGAAGGTTTCATAAGCCTGGACCGAGAGATAAAGCAATTCGTGAATTTAGGCCCTGGGCAGCGCGATCTCCGGATTTGACCCCATTGGATTTCTTTGCTTGGGGTTTCATTAAGTCAGAGGTCTAAAGGCAAGCAGTTGAGAAAATAACCCCTGAAATGCTCGGAAATGTGTTCCGCAATGCAGCTGACCGCTTTGAGATTTGCAGATTTGCAGATTTGCAGATTTGTATAGAAATACACCTGTATTCAGGTCAGTGTGACATTTATTTGAAATTCATCCTATTTCAACTAAATAGATAGGGACTTTTGGGACACCCTGTATACACAATGGAAATTATAAATATTTTATATTTTGAATATTTTGATAATATAAGATTCTATATTCTAAATTTTCTATATTATTAATTAATAACTAGGAAAACCAACCACCTTTACTTTATTAACATGTTTTTCTTCTAGAGAAAGCTGGCAACTTTACTTAAGCTTGAAAAAGATGTTAGTATCTTATATTTCTTTTAAGCTTCTACTGTTAAACTTCAGAAACCCTTCAAGATGGAGCATATTTCCAGCCAGCGAGGCAGAGAAAAATTTGCCAACAATAATAAATAATAAATAAATAATTTAATAAATAAATAATTTGCCAATAATAATAAATAATAAATAAATAATTTAATAAATAATAAATAATATAATGATTAATCATCTTTTCCTTTCCTAATCATTTTATTTTTTTTACTATTATTTGCGTTGTTTTATGAGCCAAACTGGCGATGAGTTGGATCGGCGATGAGTTAGATCGGCGATGAGTTTGGCTGGCGTTGAGTTGGCGGCGATGAGTCGACGGCGATGAGATGGCGGCGATGAATCGTCCCATCCCCGCCATGATGGCCTCTCGGCTCCCTCCATATCATGAGTATAGCGAACGGCATCGACTTTTTCCTTTGGTTCAACCAGTCACGTAATCCATTCGAACAAGCGGTACAGATAACATGTGGCGCCCACGCCTTATCTTGGTCGTCTAGTAGACAGCCGAAGTATAACCGGTAAGTTTTCCGAAGATCCATCGTGATTGTACGCCGTTGTGATTTAGCCGCGAACGAGCCGCACAAGTAACAGAAATTGTCAGGGTGATTTTTACACTTTCGAGGCATGATGATCGATGAGTGGGTTGATGTAAATCACCTAAAAAAATAAAATGTGTAAGTGGGCGACACAAAACAAAACACAACACACAACTAGACATGTGACTGTTACGCCAAAGAATAAAAGGGTGTACATGTGCAACGTTTGGAAATTTGTGGCCAGGAACTGCTCTCACCTAAAATACCACAAGACAACCTGCGGAGAGCCTAAATTGAAACGACAAAATGCCATACATGATGGTACAGAAACGGTAAAGCAAAAACCTACACCTAAGCTGCAACGACAAAATAATCCGCTTCATGTATAAAGGACGCATATTATATATTGTATATATAGTATTATATATTATATTATATATGGTTATATGCATATTATATATTGTGTATATATAGTATTATATATTATATTATATATGTAGTTATATGCATATTATATATATTATATATAGTGTTATATTATATAAAAATTATATTTATTATATATAATATGATCGGTCTCATCTCGAAAACTAGACGTGCTAGAGGAAAACTGAAAACAGATTTGGAATCAGCGTCCCAACAGCTATCTAGCCCACCCATAATTATAGCTGATGGAAAATACTTGTTGGCCAGTGTTATTAGCTAAACTTCAGTCTCACGGAAATGATGGCAATGTTCTCAAATGGATCGGAAACTAGCTCAGTGGACGGAAACAAAGAGTGGTCATTAATGGCAAAGCGTCTAACTGGAGAAGTGTAAATAGCGGCGTGCCCCAGGGGATCAGTTCTTTGACCAGTTTTGGGATTGTATAAATGAGAGTTAATAAATAATACAGAATGTATAAATGTAAGTTAGGTTTATAGATAGATTGTAAAAAGTAGAAAATTGGCCTATTCTAAATTTGGACGAGACTACATGACATAAAGCACGAAGCCAGAACAACAGGTTTCGTTTGGTTCATACTCGTATTCACATTCAGTTAATCAGGCATCGGTTTTGTATCACATGTGTCCCCTCCTCTAATCTTGTTTAATCAGGTCCTTAAATATAAAGTCGTTTTTATACAATACTAGTTTTATACAAATTAGCAATTAAATATCTGAAAATAAGCCAATAAAGTTATTTGAATACTGTAGAATAGGTAGGAAATAATAAAAATGATTGAAATAATAATGTATTAATTACTGCCTTTTAAGTTTTAGGTTCTTAAGTAATGAAAAACAGATAAAATGACAAGCGACATTGGAACCTCAAAATCTGAATGAAGAAAAAGGCCACGCAACACCAGAGAAGGACGACACCGAGAAGGAGAGACAGTCAGATGAGTTCATTACAGAAAATTAACTTCATTTTTGACTCGGACCAACGACATACAATCTTTACTCAGCGGCCCTAGGCTTTTATTCATGTCACGTACGAGGCTACATCGTTTTCGAAGGCCTACTTGATTCTTCGGTCTAGGCTTAACCTTGTATCTTAAAGTGTCTGACGTAAGTGTAAAGTTAAATTAATTTGTAAACATAAGATTAAAAGTATAAATAGATTGTTGTTTCATAATAAAAAACAGTTTATACTGATACTTAAATGATAAATTCATGAAGTTATTATTATTATTAGAACGCTAAAAACATTAATTTACTTAGTTGTGGTTCAGTATAAAAACCTAAAGGTAATCCGAAGTAAAAGGATCAATGGTCATGTTACCATCCTAAGGAGGTGGTGTTTTCGTCACGCGCCATCCCACGGACGAGACAATGGTCGATCTATCTAAACTACCCTAACTCCGAACCCTTTACCCTTTCTTTTTTAGTTATACCACTGACATCGGCACAGTAAATAACTGTATAACTTCAAAATTTGCGGATGACACCAAAACAGGGAGACGAACAGAATCAGCGGCAGAACGTTTGTAGATTCAAGAAGATATTAATAAGTTACTTGAGTGGGCAGAAATTTGAGAAATGAACTTTATTATAGACAAATGTAGGATCTTATTAAAAATTTGGACTGTGTCAAATCTTTTTGAAAATTTTGTCACTAGTAGTTTTTTATGCTGACTCTAAGTATGCAACTCATTTTCTGCGGAAATAAATATTTAACTTTTTATTGGCGTTTGTTTGCAGGAATAGTGCCAGCTTCTCCATACGAACTCGCAAAAAACAGTACTAGTGACAAAAAAAAAACTGTACTAGTGACAAAATTTTCAAAAAAATTTGACACAGTCCAAATTTTTAATAAGATCCCAAATGTAAAACGTTGAATATCGGTGGGAACAATGTTAAAGAAATGTATTCTATGCGCGACAGGAGAGCAATGAGTGTTAGAAAGATTTAGGTATTATTGTTGCTGACACGTTTAAACTGAGTAAGCAATGAATCGAAGGGGCTAGAAAATCAAATAAAATCTTAAGATTTATTGGTAGATCATTTGAATTTAATTCCGTAAAAACGATGCTCACATTACATAATTCATTAGTGCGCCTCCGTCTGGGATGCTGCATTCAGTTCTGGTCCCCATATTTACGGCAGGACATAGAATGGCGAGAATGCAGCGACGGGCTACAAAGATGATTTACAGACTTAGAAAATTATTATACAATGAGAACATTTAGTATTATCTGATTGTGACTTAATTTTATACAAAAAATCGATGTATTCATCTAGATTACTACCCTTACTGTATGGTAGATAGCAGTTTAAAATTAATACGCAATATATATATATATATGGGAATGAACTCAGAATGGTACCCTGAGTTTTTTATGATACACACACAGACCGTGCATGGAACAAGGAACTCTTCTGGGATAATTAAATCCACTATAGTCCGAATAAGTAATGGTAAATGACAAATACCATAGTTTTTCTTTTTCATGATGCTAGCCTAACGTGGGCAACGGGTCACTCGCAAAGAGGTCCCATAAATATAGCTTCCCTCACCAGCTATCTGCCAAACAGACAGGATCCAGCTTTGGGACATGGATCTAGGGTTTAAAGCAGCCTAGCCCTGCTACATTTAGAACCTCAATATAAGCAAAAGACTCGCTGCCTTCACGTCAGATTCAATATATCAAAGAAAAAGGGTAATTATTATATTTTTAGCCAAAATCCAAAACTTAAACCTCAACTGGCAGAATTGAGCGTCCACTTTTCAAGGCACATAACATGTCCGTTTCAGGATGGGAATGAACTCAGGATGATACCCTGAGTTTTTTATGATACACACAGACCGTGCATGGAACAAGGAACTCTTCTGGGATGAAGAAAAACTATGGTATTTGTCATTTACCATTACTTATTCAGACTGTAGTGGATTTAATTATCCCAGAAGAGTTCCTTGTTCCATGCACGGTCTGTGTGTATCATATATATATATATATATATATATATATATATATGTATAAAGGGTGTTTCATAACATGTGGGATGCACTTTCAGGATGGATTCAGGATCTGAAAACAATGAAAAAAGTTTATATAAATATATGCCTGAAATCGCTTTGTTAACGAGTTACAGCCCCGCTTGTGTTCCAGCAATTCTTTCCACAAACTGTTTACAAACACTGCTTGCCAACAATGTTTGTGAGTGTGTACGAGATTTATTTCATGTATGGCCTTGCCGATTGTAATGTTTCATACACTCTGACATGTTTCAATATCGTTGAGTGTAGAGCCATCAGTCAATCAGAGGTGCATCGTGGTGTTTCACTCTTCATATTTGTAACTTCTTACGGTGAATAAGTGCGGTCGAGTGAACAAAAAAAAAAACCTTAAAAGTTTTTGTGCTATTCATTGATAGTATGCATTTGAAGTGAGAATGGAGGCTTATTCAAACAGAGAAATGGCAGACATGCACCTCATGTATGGACTTGCGAGTGTAATGCGGCCGCAGCAAAACGTCTGTATTTGGAAAGGTTTCCGAATCGCCATCTGCCAGATAAGAAGACCTTTCAGAGAATAGAGAGCGTCTTGGTGATACAGGTTATTCAACAAGCGAGTTTCAGATGGTGGTAGACCAATCAGCGCCAGAACTGTTGAGTTGGAGGAACGGATCGTGAATCAGGAAGAGGAACATCCTGGTGTCAGCACCCGAAGAATAGCAGCAGCAGAGGGTGTAAGATACACAATGCCTTACTTAAGCTGATTTCCCACCACGAGAGGCTTTTTGTACTTGGTTCCTTCAATAGTGTGCTCGCGATCCTCTTTTTCTATCCTCCGTGTTGTTTTCTGATGAGGCTGCCCTCACAAGAAATGGCGTGATCAATTTTCACAACACTCATCACTGGGCCGAAGGGGAATCCACGTGTCATCATCCAGTCAAGGCACCAACAACAAATGCAAACAACTTCACTTTTTTCTGCGTGAAGGTCAAAATATGATAATTAAAACCCACTCTAATAGACAGAGTTTATTTCCACAACTGTTTCGATGCCCACTGGCATCCTCTTCGGATGGATACAGAAAAAGTTTTACTGTATCCACCCGAAGAGGATGCCAGTGGGCATCGAAACTGTTGTGGAAATAAACTCTGTCTATTAGAGTGGGTTTTAAGCACCAACATCAATTTAGTATCAATGTATGGGCAGGACTTATTGCCGACAACTTAATCGGCCCTTTTGATTTGCCTGGAAGATCAACAGGAGAATCCTATTCCAATTTTTTAAGGAATGATTTAAGTGATTTACTAGATGAAGTTCCTCTTGGTATCCGACGTTGTATGTGGTTTATGCATGACGGCGCTCCGCCACATTTTAGTCGAGGAGCCAGAGACTATTTGGCCTGCTCGCTCCCTGTACCAAAATCCACTCAATTTTTACCTGTAGGGACATCTGAAATCCATCGTTTACGTGATACCCATTGACAATGTTGAAATGCTTTACCAACGTGTAGAACAAGGATGCCAGAAAATCCGAGCAATACCTGGAATGTTTGAAAGTGTCAGGTAGTCTATGATGAGGCGTGTTCAGGTGTGTATTTAAGCGCAAGGCCGTCATTTTGAGCACTTCCTTTAAAGGTAGGGCGGATACTTGCTGGAACACATAACGGGCTGTAACTTGGAAACAAAGCCATTTCAGGCATACAGTATGTTTATATGAGTATAAACTTTTTTCATTGTTTGTTTTCAGGATCTGAATCCATCCTGAAACATCCTATATACAGTATAATGTCCAAAAATTATTACTTTTTTAAATACATAAAAATATAGTTTTTACTTTTTTTCAAATGTACGTTTGTACATGAATATTTTGAATAATTATAATTTACCTTTAAAAAAGTGTAAGAACTATATTTAAGAAATACCGGGTGGGCCCCAAAAAACTATTACCCAACTTTTGAAAACATATTGTGGCTCACCCTCTATATTGATCTTACTGCTGAGACCGTATGTTGTACCCATACTTTTACTCTTTCAAACGCTGGCTTTGAATGTAGATTCAACTCCCCAGGAGTAGAGGGACAGGCTCACAACTGGAGGGAGGTATCAGAATATGGTGCTCAATTGAAAGGCGGTCAAAGTCAGCAACTGATACTTTCAGATGAGTCAGTTTCCCCATAAATAATTAATTTTCCTAATTTTTACACAAAATAATTATTTTATTTCCTTTCTCATTTCAGACCATCATTCTGCTATAGTTGGTGAACAAGTTATAACATAATGAAATACTCTTGGAAGATGAAGCACTGATATCGAACCTGTGTAAGGAGAAACACTGGGATGCAAAACGAATGAAGGAAGAGTTTCCAAATACTGTAAACGATGGACGATACCTAGACTTCAATATCTCACAAAGAAAATCGATATCACAGGGTCGACCAAACGAAAAGAAGGCAGTGGAAGGCCAAAAACATCACGTACTGAGGAAAATATTGACACGGTTTCATCCATGATATGCAGTCAAGAAGAACGGCCCAACACCCACAAGTCATTTAAAGAAATTTAAAAAACTACTGGTATTTCTCGCTCGAGTGTTCGTCGTATAGTAAAAGATGATCTGGGTCTTAAATGTTTTAAAAGAATCGAAGTTCATAAGCTCTTTGCATCAAATAAGCAAGCAAGAGTTGAAAAATGTCGTGCTCTGCTAGATCGATTCCAAGACAGAGAAGTATCGAAAATATGGTTCAGCGAAGAGAAGACCTTTACGGTTGCTTCAACAATAAACACACAAAATGACCGAGTCTATGGAAGACAGGACAAAAATCTATCAGTCTAAATCGACTTTACAGGGAACGTCCTCATTTTTCTCAAAACGTCATGGTTTCCATCTTTATTTTAAAGTTAGAGAAGTCAGAGATTGTTTTTGTTGATCAAAATACCAAAATCACTGCTGCTTATTACCAAGAAAAAATCCTTGATGCGGTACTGCCGTCGATAAGGGAGAAGTCAAGGTTGCAAGCGTGCATTGATAATAGAGGAGGGCACATTCCGCATAATCTTGGACTCAATTAGGTAACTGTATAGAAACAGAACGTTTTTCTACCTGTGTCTGTATAACAGTGAATTACAAAATAATGGTTACAGTTAGCAAAAATCCAACTTCACCACGAGATAGACCATGAAATTCTATACAGGACACATATATTGATTGTACAGACAACATTTGATAAAGGTAAAATTATATTGTTCATATCAGGGTAATAGTTTTTTTTGGCCCACCCTGTATATATATATATATATATATATATATATATATATATAACTTGGTTGAATGGTTTGTTCTTAGGGAAGCGTAACTTAGCGAGGAATAGGAGGACGAAAAGATGGTACATGTTTATTAACAGACGTTTCGGAAAAATTCAATTTCCATCATCAGTGCTAAAAATTTTAAAACAAGTAAAAATAAATAAGTATAATAAATAAACGAACAACAAATTAAAATGGCGCAACAATTGGCGAGAATCAAAAACAAGTTACAATGTGTATTAAATTAAAAGATTAAAAGTTAAATGATATAAAGAATAAAAGTATGGATAATAAGTAAAATATAAAATGGTTTAGGTAGAACAGAATTGTAAAATTACTTACAATTAGCGAAAATTAAAAGCAAGTTACAATGTGTATTAAATTAAAAGATTAAAAGTTAAATGATATAAAGTATAAAAGTATGGATGAAAAGTAAAATATAAAATGGTTTAATTAAGTGAAACAGAATTGTAAAATTTCTTACCAGATTGTAATGAGACTAATTATACAGAAGGTTGGGAATGGTTGCCTGTTGAAAGAATTCCATTGGGACGATGGAGCCGGGTGGAGTGATAATGGATTTCTTTTGAAAGTTTATTTGGCAATGTTTAAATTGAAAGCGGAACTGTAATCGTTGAGGGTTGGCTGGATACTAAGGATGTAAAGGGACTCAAGTATGCGGAGGTCGATTAGTTGGTTGGCTGAGTTGATAATTTTGAAATTGGAGGAAAGTAACGGGTGGTTGTGGAGGTGGCAATGATCCCTTATTGCAGATTTGGAGGGTTTGTACAGGGGCTGTGAAGTTCTTGTAGAAATCCCACGATGCTCGTCCACTCTTGTTTGATATTGGCGGATGGTACTGCCAATATAGTTCGCTTTGCAGCGAACACAATTAAAAGCGTAGATAGTGGACGAAGCAAGTGGCTGGGGTGTTTTTTCTTTATGGTTGAGGTAGGATTTGATACTATTGTTGTTGGTAAAAGCGAAATGAAATTTAATTTGGGGGTAAAGCGGCGTGAGTAAGAGACGGAGTTCTGAAAGTATTTTGTGGCTAATATGGTCATAATAAGGGAATGAAAAATATTGTACGTCTTTTATAACAGTAGGAATTCCTAAATGTCTGTAAGAGTTATAATTCTATTCCCAAATTTATTAAATTGAAGCTCTACAATAAACGCCTCTACAACTCCAATATATACAAATCGTTCCAGTGCAAATTGTTGAGTAAAGAAATTAAATTTGAGCATTCCAATAGTAAAAGACTTCTTGTTAAATATAATTCTCTCTTAACTTAATTAAAAGAATCTGTAAGTCTCATCGACTATTTAATGTTAAAAAATCAAACTATCAAAGATGTCAATATCTATCGGAAACAGATTCAACAACGACACAATAGAAAATTAAACCTATTAGGCTTAAACTCTAACCTTCAGCCCCTAAATCCTGATCAAACCATTTTCAACTTTTCTAATAGAACCCTAAGTACTAATGAAAAACGACTCCTATCCTGAAGCCTAGATTTTAAACTGCCAAATTTTAAGATAAATTATTTTAAGCACTTTTTATCTTTCGAAAAACTCTTTCATAGCTTAAAAAAATTCCAAATAGTTGACGAGTCAAAACTTCCGCTTTTAAAGTCCTCACTCACCCATATCGCTAATAAACATTTTTATGGTTTTAAACCTCATAAAGTTTTTTCCCCCCTTATTAATAAAAAAGACCTCGTTTGCCTTAAAGAACTATCTAAAGACGACTCTATTATCATTTCACGCCCCGACAAAGGTAAAGGCACCGTCCTTCTTAATAAACCAGATTATATTAATAAGGTTAACAACGTTCTTAACGAT
Organism: Bathynomus jamesi; assembly: GCA_023014485.1. Classification (NCBI taxonomy): domain Eukaryota; kingdom Metazoa; phylum Arthropoda; class Malacostraca; order Isopoda; family Cirolanidae; genus Bathynomus; species Bathynomus jamesi. Next base: position 1,650,567 of record JAJOZX010000274.1, on the reverse strand, counting down.
CCCACCAAATTTAAAAAGATTAACGATAATCCTTTAACCCTTTCCCTAAAACTTGAAGATAAAATCAACCGTTTCCTCAAAAAACTATATGATCAGAACAAAATTTCAGAAAGCACTTATAACCAAGTACGTTCTTCCGGCTCATCCCAAGGTACTCTCTATGGCCTCCCTAAAATACATAAACCCAACTTACCCATTAGACCCATCCTTTCGGCCTATACTACCCACAATTACAAACTAGCAAAATTCCTAATTCCCACGTTAACCCCCCTAACCCAAAACGAATATTCCGTCACCAACTCCTACGAATTCGCTAAAGAAATATGGACCATAAATAACTCAAATAACCTTCATATGCACAGTTTCGATATAGTATCTCTCTACACCAACGTTCCAATTAAAGAAGCCATCGATATCTGTATTAATAGCCTTTTCGCCAACAATCCGAATACAGTTTTGAATCTGACAAAACATGAATTTACCAAACTGCTTACGCTCGCCGCCTCAGACACCTATTTTTTCTTTAACCAACAACTTTATCAACAAACCGACTCATTAGCTATGGGATCCCCCTTAAGTGCCACTTTAGCTAACATCTTCCTCAGCCATCACGAAAATAACTGGCTACTTCATTGCCCCACTCATTATAAACCACGCCTTATAAAAGATACGTTGATGACACCTTTCTCCTTTTTCACAATGCCAACCACGCCCCCCTTTTTCTTAACTACCTTAATTCCCAACATAAAAATATTAAGTTCACCAAAGAAGACGAATTCAACAACACCCTTCCCTTCCTAGATATTACAATAACTAAACAAAACAACAAATTTAGCACTTCTATATATCGAAAACCTACGTACACAGGCCTGGGTACTAATTTCCTAAGCCACATCCCTTTGCTATATAAAATAAACAGTATTAAAATTTTAATCCACCGTGCCTACCATCTTTGCTCCTCGTACTTATCTTTTCACCATGAAATAGAGTTAATTCTTAACTTCAGCATTAATAACTCTTTCCCAAAACATCTGTTACAGTCTTTAACCAGAAATTTTCTTAATAATATTTATCAACCCCCCCTTAAAATTCCTACTGTTAAAAAAGACGTACAATATTTTTCATTCCCTTATTATGACCATATTAGCCACAAAATACTTTCAGAACTCCGTCTCTTACTCACGCCGCTTTACCCCCAAATTAAATTTCATTTCGCTTTTACCAACAACAATAGTATCAAATCCTACCTCAACCATAAAGAAAAAACACCCCAGCCACTTGCTTCGTCCACTATCTACGCTTTTAATTGTGTTCGCTGCAAAGCGAACTATATTGGCAGTACCATCCGCCAATATCAAACAAGAGTGGACGAGCATCGTGGGATTTCTACAAGAACTTCACAGCCCCTGTACAAACCCTCCAAATCTGCAATAAGGGATCATTGCCACCTCCATAACCACCCGTTACTTTCCTCCAATTTCAAAATTATCAACTCAGCCAACCAACTAATCGACCTCCGCATACTTGAGTCCCTTTACATCCTTAGTATCCAGCCAACCCTCAACGATTACAGTTCCGCTTTCAATTTAAACATTGCCAAATAAACTTTCAAAAGAAATCCAGTATCACTCCGCCCGGCTCCATCGTCCCAATGGAATTCTTTCAACAGGCAACCATTCCCAACCTTCTGTATAATTAGTCTCATTACAATCTGGTAAGAAATTTTACAATTCTGTTTCACTTAAACCATTTTATATTTTACTTTCCATCCATACTTTTATACTTTATATCATTTAACTTTTAATCTTTTAATTTAATACACATTGTAACTTGCTTTTAATTTTCGCTAATTGTAAGTAATTTTACAATTCTGTTCTACCTAAACCATTTTATATTTTACTTATTATCCATACTTTATTCTTTATATCATTTAACTTTTAATCTTTTAATTTAATACACATTGTAACTTGTTTTGATTCTCGCTAATTGTTGCGCCATTTTAATTTGTTGTTCGTTTATTTATTATACTTATTTATTTTTACTTGTTTTAAAATTTTTAGCACTGATGATGGAAATTGAATTTTTCCGAAACGTCTGTTAATAAACATGTACCATCTTTTCGTCCTCCTATTCCTCGCTATATATATATATATATATATATATATAATATATATATATATATATTGTATATATACGAGGGCCACTCAATATATTTTGCCCCATCTTTTTTTTTTCTTTCCAAGTTTCCTTGTACATTCCAGAAATTTTGTATACAAGTAATTACATACCTTTTTTGCAAGTTTTTATTTTTCCACATAATCTCCATCCTTTTCTACGGCTTTCCTCCACCTCGAAACAAGGGCTTTTATTCCTTGCTGACAAAAGTCCGCTGGGTTTCGCTGGAGCTACCTCTTAACCTCCTCAATAATCTCATTGTCACTGAAACTTTCTTCCATGAATAGCATCCTTCATTCGCCCAAACAAATGGAGGTCTGAAGGTATCAGATCCGGGCTGTATGGAGGGTGGGGTAACACAGTCCAGCGCATTTTTGTGATGGCCTCTCTTGTTTGCAAACTGTTGTGTGGTCTTGCGTTATCGTGCAAAAGAAGGACGTCTTCCAGTTTTCTCTAGGGTCGAACTCGCTTTATACATCTCTGGAGTCTCTGTAGGGTAGCAATATATGCCTTTGAGTTGATTGTTTGTCCTTTCTTCATAATGTCCACCAGAGTCACCCCTTTCATGTCCCAGAAGATGGTAGCCATAACCTTTCCTGCAGAGGGAGCCATTTTGAACTTTTTCTTGCGTGGGGAGTTTGCGTGATGCCACTCCATGGAATAACGTTTTGTTTCAGGTTCAAAGTGGTATACCCAATTCTCATCCCCAGTCACAATTCGTGAAAGGACGTCATCCCCTTCTGTCTCGTATCGAACCAACGACTCAGAAGCAATTTATTTTCTTTGGGCTTTGTGATCTTCAGTCAATTGGCGAGGAACAAACCGTGAACACACTTTTGAGTATCCCAGTTGCTGAATTATCGTATTCACACTTCCTTCACTAATTCGTAGCTCCAGTGATAGCGCCTTGTATGTGACGCGCCGATTTGATCGAATAATGCTGTTAGCACGTTGCACAGTGTGAGATGTCACAGCTGATGCCGGGCGACCCACCCCCATTTGTTACCCCCCTTCGTTGCCAAGGCACCCCCTTTGTTGCCAAAGGGTATGCAACCTGGAGTTATCCCTCAAGCTGATTCCCCCAAAGGGGAGTGCCAACCTTTGTTGCCAACCCCAAAATGGGATTGCAAGGGGTATGCAACTTGGAGGCGGAGTTCTCCCCCAAGGTGAACCCCCCAAAGGGGCATGCCTATCCTAAGGGCGCCTCTTTGGGGAGCAAGGGGTTTCCTCACCCACCAAAGGAGCAGAGAGAGAGAGAGAGAGAGAGAGAGGAGAGGCCCCAGAGCTGGGAGCCCAGAGTTGGCCGTTTACTCAGCTGAGTGCCGAGCTCATATGACACCGTCGTCCGCCTCCCGCTCTTTTATAGACCTCTAATCAGCCAGTTGGCTGAGTTGCCAGACAACGCCATATATATAATTATTATTCAGCCAGTTGGCTGCTGAGTTGCCAGATTCGTTATTTATTTTAAATAAGCTTATGTTACAGTTGGCTGAGCCGTCAGCCTCGTTACTTATCTATTCAATTACTCTGCTTTAGAAAATGATATAAACGTGTTCAAGGAATAAACAAAACACCATTACAACGTTCTGTTTATTAATTAATGGATATACAATAGGATATATATATATATATATATATGATCAAATAATAGAACGGGGAATATATAATCATGCAAATCATAGTATTAACTAAATATTAGAAAAATATATATTTATATTAATTATATATAGTCGTACAAAACATGGAAAATATATAATCATACAAAGCACAGTATTAATCAAATATTAGAAAAATATATCGTTATATTATCAAAAGTTATATTATCAAATATTAGTACAGGAAAAATATAGTTATATTAATTATATATAATTGTACAAAACATAGTATTAACCAAATATTAGAAAAATATATATTTATATTAATTATATATAATCGTACAAAACGTAGTATTAGCAAAATATTACAGTAAAAATATATATATTGTCTTTACGTTCTACGGTACAAAATGGTAAATTCAATGCTGATTCATGCTACATCAACATCGGCATTACTCTGCACGACGTGGGAAAACCGCTCAAGCATCAACTCGCCGCTTAACTGATACGGCAGTTTATATTCAATGTAAAAGGCTTTCATATCATTCAACACTATTTTTGTACCCACTTTACACTCGGCAGGTAAGTTGTCTTTAAGCGCCACTAGAACGCAATCAAAAGCACGCGCAAAAACGTCATCGTTAACTATGTCATTAAATACAAGCTTATAATCATGCCTTTCCAATCGAGGGTTTTTTCTTAACGTACCGAACTTTTCAATCGTGAACTCTTCTTCACCCGGCATAGCAGCAATTGAAATAATCTTCGAAGTCGTAACGGCAGCTATCTACTATATAGAGGTACAGTTCTTCAGGGTGAACAGTGTAGGCGAGCTCAGCTCTGTACCTCTCAAGCGTTTTGTACCAAAGCTTGGGATATTTCGAAGTCTAAGCCTTTTAAATACGCATCCACAGCTAGCCCGTTCTCTCCCTGCACATTCCTACATTCAACAAATCCGTCGAGCAGAGCGGTGTAAGCATATTCAAGTATTGTGTCAAAGTAAATCATGTCTGAGATACGTGTGTCTAATATAGGCTTCAGCTTACGGAATCTAACGATCTCAAACATTCTGTCGAGGATGAAACGGTTTCGTGTAGGAACAAGAACGCCATTACAAGCTGTGTTCTTCCACATCAGTCGTATATCAACGCATGGTTGATTGTTATTTACACTCAATGTACAAACAACGGTATATGATGAGGCTTCGCTAATCACCTCTCTTATTATACCTACGTCAGCTGGTATTTTATAGCGGTCCTCAGCCCACCTCTCAACTACCGCGAAGATTTTATGCATCTCCTCAAGATTTAAATAAATAACGTTGGGCTTGCTCGCAGGTCTACTGTTCGTTTCAAGCACACAGTTAATGGTGTCGGTTTTCCGCCTGAACACACTCAACAACTTCGTCACGGAGACGTCGTACGATGCGTTGAGAATGCTTCTCAATGGGAGTTCCATCGTATTCATCGAGATGACTATGGCACATCCACTCAGAGCAAACTCTGAGAAGACTATGAGCCGTGTGAGGCACGCAGGTAGGCAGGAACGGGTCGATGGGCGGTTGATTCACCCTGATGATACGTGAAAGGGTTTGTTCGAACCCGTATGATCCGTGAGGTGCGAGTCGCACCATAATCTAATGAAACCTGTCCGGAGCTGGCCCAACATGAATTGTTGTACCCCATTATACTGGGTAGGTTTTGAGAAATTTTCCGTACAAGAACTAATTTCGGTTTTAACGTTTTATCACTACCACTCCCCCGAATACGCACCAGACAGTTTCCCTCAGGGTAAATTTCACAGCTAAACACATTTTATAATGTTTTATCTCTCCTAAAAATCTTCACACTGCGGGGCGCTGTTAGAGAGAAACATATGTTCATATTTAGGCTTTTTATTTAACAGGCGATACTCATCTCTAAAATCTGTTAAAAACTCACATAACCCTTTAGCCACAACCTCGCTACAAACCTCATCATGATATATATTAATGTAGTGGTAAAAATACTTAAGATTGTCCATGATAACGAGATTCACATTTTCAGTCGTAGGGTATGAGTAATCGACATGGTGTAGCATGATATAATACCGTTTATCACACCACTCATCACAAGGCTCACTACCCATAACTGTTGTTTATTCTGAGCGTGCCGCTTCTTCTACCACGCGGTGCACGTGTGCCTTTATAAAGCTTAGTTCTACAACATACTTCAGTACATCGTCTGTACTGCGAAATCCTACAACCCTCCAGAATATCCGTAGAGTATTTGAATAGCCTGACCCTTCGCACGATTCAATGCATCCTTAAAAGAGTCAAAGGAGCGGGATAGGGAGTTTTTCAGTATCCACTACATCTACGCCTTTACTGAATACCACTTCATAAATGTTGAACACGCGATATTAAAGGTGGCCATTTTCTTCTACGCGGGAGAGAATACACGTCTGAGCTCAAGGGTATACAGAGGTCAACTGAGAACGCGGGCACAGAGGCCTGCTCAGGCTACGGGATGAATCACGTCCCAGGTCTTACTTTACTGTACACATGCACACACGCAAAGTGAAACACAAGTCGATGCACGATTTATTTAATAAACGAAATAATCAGCATGTATATATTTACAAATACGTGCAATAAATAAGTTAACAATAGGCACATCAAAGATTGTTCTCAATACATATATATTTATAAATACGTGTGATGAATAAGTTAGCAATGGACCCATCAAAGTTTATGGTAACCAAAGGGTACTGTATCATAGATACCAGGTAACTGGTAAAGTTTCCTATAGGTGTTACGGCACACCTTCGTTCCCCTAAGTTCTTTCACACACCCCAGCTTCTGCGCCCGAAAATTGTGGTTGCCTACAATTAGTTGGGGAGGCCGATCACCCTCATCATCGTCCAAACACACTAGATCCTTCAGCGAATCAAAGTTAACGACCCGCCGATTCGCTTGGTTAAGCGTGATACCCTTTGCCTTCACGATATATTTCGTTTCACTCCCTATCCTCACCCGCACCCCATAGGTTTTAGGTCCTGTTGAGACAAAGGAGTCGGCGTATGCATTGTCCCCATACTCATCCTTGATCTCATCAGTGAGCTCGCCGAGGAATTCACCAATAGCAGGCATGTATTCACCCTCCATCGCTGTGAATATCATGCTATCTGTATCGGCATACAAGACTCTCTGCCCAAGAGAATGCAATAGACCCTAAAGTTTGATGCAGGCTTAGGCTGTTGTGAAGCTGGCTAGATGAATGTTTGTAACCCTTGAGGTATCTGTGGCCAATTCAGTGTTGTTGTACTTTATTATGTAAGTACCTACATTCACGATTTCCATGACTTCTTTATCGGGTGCGTTGGCATAATCCCAGACTTCGCTATAGCTCTGTGCCAAATGAACGTTTCCCTTGCCAGTATTATGTGCAAATTTTCCCCATAGACTGTTCAGACACAACTTTGCACTAAAGCGCTTGCCATGATTCTTTGCAATTTGGGCGCGATCAAGTTGTATTCCTTCGTGGTCGGGGTAACGTTGAATGTAGGCAGACTTTTCACCTTCGGTGTCAACTCATCGCGGATACCCTGATGCCTCAACCTTATCCTTCAAAAATGCGTTTATATACGGTGTGAAAAGTTTGGGTAGCTTCTGAAACCTCCAAACCTCGTGTATCTTCAGTATTCTATACCCATGGCGTACGGCTAGGGCCAGCTCAGGACTTGTATATACGCCTCTGATTTTACGCTGGTGGGGTGTATGGCTACAATTACCGTTATTCTCTTCCGCATACTTCACGCACAGGGGAAACATGAGCTTGTGGTCGATGACGACGGGAAAGATCGGCATCCATAAATCGCGAGGGGGGAGCACGTCCACGAAAGAGAATCCAAAGTAGCGATCATTCAGATTTCTTGAAAATTCATTGATGGAGGGCAGGCTAGGTCCCACCAATTTATCAGGAGCACCTACGGGGTACGGGTTGTTCTTCATCACGTATGGGTATAAAGAACAGAAGTCGTAGTAGTGATGTTTCACACCCTCCGTAGGTGGAAAGTATAGCTTGAAGGGATTTGTACGCCCACCGAACAAGCTATCACCGCATTTGAGAAGATCCAGTACCATTGAACGCTTGATCGTGTTTATTTCCTCACGGTACACCTCGTCTGTCTCCATCTGTGCATCATATTCATGTTCCCACAAGACTTTGTGAGTGAACTGGGACCGTATAAGTCGATCGCGGGTGCGGGTCCATGCAAGACAGTCGGCAGGAGATCTACCGTGGATATATCCTGCGATTCCGCACTCAGGACGGGGGCATCCATGCCACCAGCATCCGTTAAAGGAGTATACAGTCTTCACACCAGTGACACGGTTTTCACTTAGCTCATCATCCCAAAAAACACGACCATTAATCTTAATGGGTACTTCACCCGTGTTGCGGGCGTGCTTTATGTAGACACCTGTCTGTTGCTGTAGGTGTATGAGCCAGTAAATAGCCTTGTGGCCGTAACTGCGGGGGTTGTTTCTGTGAATAATGGCTAAGGTGGCTTTAGGCATGAAGTTATTCTTGAACACCGTAAAGCATAGTGACGCGATGGTGGTTGCAACTTGCAGCGGATCGCATTTGAAACGGCCTATGTACATCCTTCTAAAGGCTTGGAAGCAAACTCTAAGCACGCGCACATCATTCACGCAATAACGCTCACATTCATCAGCTATATTATAAGGATTACGTTCATTAAAACTGTTGTAGTATCGATCAAAGTCTTCACGTTCATCTACACTCATACAATCATAGTTAAAATAATGTTTGGGTGGTGGTGGGCCTACGTAGCTTAAAGTCTCGCTAGTGAAGAAAGTGTAAGGGAAATATTCTTTTGAAACTTCAGCTGCTACGCCCATCACCTTGGGTAGCTTTGCTAATTTACAAGGTGTAAATAATAAAGTGTCTTTAAATTGTACATTACCTCTTATTTGCATCTGTATTAATTTGTTGCCTCTTTTCAATGGATCGCCTGTAAATATCTCAGAGGATTCGTTCTCATGCAACTCCTTATAAAGGAACTGCGTGTCAAACTTTGTACCGTTATAGGCGAGAATATACACAGTCATTTTTTTTAACTTGTCGGCTAACTTGACAGTATAGGACACAAATAGTTTCACAGGACTATCGTGGAAATTCGTTTTAAAAACGTTTGTCCGTTTACCGCATTTGGGGCACTCGTCACATTCGATCTCCATACACTCATCGCAGATAGTCTGGCTCACAAGTAAATGTGGAATTACCTCTTTGGTTTCAGCATTCGTATATGTTTCTATATCCAAGTATACAGTTATACAGGGTTTGTTTTTAGGCTTGGCGTCTTTCATATAACATACATGTTTTACTCCATCCGCCTTATATTCCTCCTGGCATGTAGGACAGTGAATTTCGTCACATTTGTGCTTAAATTTTCCCCAATTATCCATTGTGTGAAACATACGTACCACATTCAAAGATTCTCATTTTTCTGCACGTGCCAATTGCTTTATGGAGCTCAAAACAGTTATTATTGAAAAATGTACGTCTATACACATTACAGTCCCTCTTCTCAGCTTCAACTACACGGCTTTCACATTTGGGGCTTTTACACTGTTCACACACCATGTGGCAATCTTTACAATGTTTCACTATATCATCTGCAAACTCGAGACGCCCCTTTCACAAATCATGATGTCGCCCATATTTTCGACTTTTATCATAACTCACGTAAAGGCACCTTATATTACGGATGGGGAGATACGTTGTCCCTGACAGGCCTAAAATAAGTAGGGGTCTTGTACGATCTCTCACATTACTTTTAAAAACATACACAGTCCCACGACGTTCATCCAGCCCAAATACGACTATACGGACATTCATTTCCTGTTCTATCCTTCTCAGCTCTTCAGGGCCCATATTACAGTCAAATTCAAGATCACAGTCTACAGCTAGTTTACGGGCACGCTGCACGATCGTAGAAACCAAATATGATCGGCTTTCGTATTTTGTACAGTAAACATACGTGCTAGGACTACTGCTATAAAGCCGCAACCACGATCGACGTTTATATGCCTTCTATAAATAGCCTGGGAATTGAAGTTAAGAGTATACGGAGTGGTACTATGACCCGCAACACGGAATACACGGTCAATATTTACCGTGAAGTTGTCCATATTGAATGCTATACTACTTTGGGCAGCTTGCTTTATACGACCTAATATATAATCTATATCCTCAGCAGCCAAACGTCTAAATGGTATGACTACCCAAAAATCATCTACATCACCATCATCTGAGCCGAAACCGAAGGACAGACTCGTCCTGACTTCACGCTCGTCGCGGTTCTGAAGGGAAAACTCTACAATGCGCTCTACAACTCAAACGTTATATCATCTTCAACAGAACGAGTCATCGCTGAGGAGGATGGACGAGCGCCTATATTGGACGATGTGGGGTTGGCCGCGTAAGACGTTGAGGGCTGGGGTTCTATTACAGCAGACTCTACAGAAAGGGTATGGGCTGTGGAGGATGTACAAGGGGCTGAAGAATCTGATGTAGGGTTGGTAGCGTAAGACGTTGAGGGCTGGGGTTGTACCGCGGATTGTCCAACAACCGGCGCGTATTTCGCGCGCTTTATACCTGACGTGGAGGACTCTTCAGCGTGTCGCCGCTTTGAGCGAGCTGCTGTTGAGGGTATGGGCCCTGTAGATGCACGGTCAATGGATTCACCCGTGATGTCGATGATGGTGGGCTGTACATCGTCGTCATTCACGGTTCTGTGGAAGAAGAAAACAAAATATAAGGAGCAGAACTCGTTATTTGTGATATTCTGTAAATGAGTCACTTAGGGGTGTGACGTGTTAGAAATGGATGCTGTAGAAAAATTCAGATTCACGAGCCCATCCACATGTATTATATCTGGACCTACAGGATGTGGTAAAACGGTGTTTATGCTTAAAATTATTAAAGAAAAGGGTGAAATGTTCTCAAAATTTGTGCATAAAGTTATATGGTGCTATTCGACATACCAATCAGTGTTCAACGAGTACCAGGATGATGTTTTGTTCCATAAGGGGGTCTATGACGTTAATTCACTAAAGGGAAATGAACATACAGTCATCGTAATTGATGACTCATGTTGGAGATGGATAAAACGTTTGCCGAGACATTTACAGTATTCTCCCACCACCTTAACATAAGCGTGTTCTTCATCAATCAGAATCTATTTTTCAAAAATAGATACATGCGCGATGTATCGTTAAATACGCAATATCTAGTCTTATTCGCTCAACGTAGAGATGTGTCACAAATTGGGGTATTAGCCAGTCAAATGTTCCCGAGTCAGCGTAAGGAGTTTTTGGAGGTTTATAAAGAGGTCACAAAGCAACGTTATGGATATTTGCTTTGTGACCTTCACCCGCGAAACACGTTTAGGGTGCTTCTAAGAACGAATATATTTCCAAACGAGCCTGAAACCGTGTACATTCCAGAATGATGAATAGGCTAAAGAAATACCGTGAATTAATAAAAATCTATCAACGACTGCCTCGGTCGTTGCAGCAGATGCTTGTTAAAAATATCGACTCTGACTTTTTAAAATGCATCTGCGAAATCTGCCTCAATGTTATAAAATGTAATGTTCCAATGAAATCCTGTCAGAAGGCTCGCTTACGTCGTTACAAGAACATAATACGGACGCTCGCCCATAAAAGTCAGACTGTGGGTAAGAAAAAGCGTATTATTGTACAAAGAGGCGGTTCGTTCCTACCCATCTTATTTTCAATTTTGGGCCTTTACTGACTAGATTAATATAATGAAGAAGGTGGTTGTGATCCCGCACGAGATGTATGCTTCATTACAAAGGACCCCAGACGCTGCTCTAGAGCCCCGTAAAAGTAGGCTTAAAAGAATGGAGAGTGAGCTACTATCCCTATTAAACAGTGAAAAGACGCCTGATGAGAAAAGGGTTTTGTATCAAGAGGCTTTGCAGAAATTTCTTCACGAGTACGAAGATTATAAACATCCTACAGAGCTCCCCGTGAGGCACAGCTCGAGTAGCGCTGAGCATAGTGGTACAGGGCCTGAGCAACCAAAGAGTAGCGGAACACAGCACATCGAACATGTGCTAAAAAACAGCCTCCCCCATACATTGAGGAATAAAGGGTTAAGTCTTTATAATCTATTGAGTGAGGACCCCGTCATACAGTGGGCAGACACAGGCGAGGTCATTGTTGATGGATCAAGGGTGCAAGGGTCCAATATCGTTGATATTGTTCATGATCTGGTGAGAAAGTGGGACAGGCCATCACCAACAGGATGGAGGCATATTAAGGCAAGACTACAGCAAATAAATGTCCCCAAAACATTGATAGGTAATCTGAATAGGTTAAAAGACTTGGAGCATGCATCGCACGTGTCACAACTGAGTACACCTTCACCCACAACAGCTGCAGTGTCTCTGAAGAGAAGAAAGAAGAGAGTAGAAGGCCAACCTTATCCACGTGCCTCTAAAATACGCAAATGGCTAACGTATTAAGTAAGCACTATTATGACATTTCTAGCCCTGCATCCTATGGTGGCGTTAATAGACTGTACAGAGGTACTTATGGTGTAAGGAAAAAGGATGTTGAGAGATTTTTGCGTGCCCAGGATGCTTACACACTTCATAAACCGGTGAGAAAAAGGTTTAAAACAGCAAAGACAACAGCCGCTTCGATTGACTCTATTTGGCAGGCAGATTTAACAGACATGCAAAGATATTCGGTGTACAACGATGGTTACCGCTACATCCTATTCATAATAGATGTATTCTCTAGATACCTGTGGCTAGTTCCCCTGAAAAATAAATCGCCTGAAACAGTCGCTAAAGCGACCAAAACACTGATGTTGAAAGAAAACAGGATTCCAGGCTATTTTTGTACGGACATGGGGAAAGAATTTATAGGGCGAGCTTTTCAGAACATGTTGTCAGAGTTTAATATCAGCTATTACACTTCCAACTCTATACATAAAGCATCTTTAGCTGAAAGAGTTCAACGTACCATAAAGGAACGCATGCACCGTTATTTTACACATAAAAGCACGCTCAGATATATAAACGTTCTCGATTCACTGGCTTCATCCTACAACCGCTCACACCACCGTACGATCGGTACAACGCCTAACGATGTTTTAGAAAGAGGCAGGCGTCCGAGAAGTGATGGACCACCACCACCACAATCTGTGCGTTTCAAAATCAATGATTATGTAAGGTTGTCACGTTCGGGAAATAAATTCGCGAAGGGTTTTGAGCAAGGATGGACACGCGAGATTTTTAAAGTTAGGGCTATGAGGCCTAAAGGCGAGATAATGATGTATTACGTTGAAGATTTGAATGGGGAAGAAATCTCGGGGTTTTACCGCGAGGAACTTCAGAAAGTGGCATTTAATTTAGGAAAAAATGTGTTTAAAATTGAGAAAATTTTAGCAACCAAAGGTACAGGAAAGAGAAAAATGTACCTGGTGAAGTGGCTAGGTTACCCAGAAAGCTTCAATACCTATATAAAAGCTGATGCAGTCATGAAGCTTAATTAGTATGCAGCATGGCCCCCAACCATTTCTACGTCACGCTCCCGTCCTCATCGTCCCTGTCTGTACACCCTAACAACACACTAGCCAATTTTGTAACAGAACTCCATGGTCCCATTGAATTGGGCCGTGATTCGTATGAGGTGGGGATATGTGAAATTCAGCCGGATACCGTCTTTTGAAATATTGATTATAAAGATGCCGTTTTTACAATTCTTAGAAGCTGTGATGAGTGTGCAAAAGCCGGGGTAACTCGGGATGAAACTATACGTATCGCCCGGACTAAGGTCGCACAGTTTTTCAGTACAACTGTGACTCTAGGACCGGGCTGCTATGATTCGTTTGAGGATGTTGTGAGAGACTTAAACATATGTTTAAAAAACTCACACCTTACGAATGATTTAATATACGAAATCGTAAACAGAGGAGGCACTGCACATACTCTAATGCTAAAATCAAAGGCTAACAGAAATCTTAAAGACGGAAGAGTTTTCAAAATTATAACTGAGGGGCGTTATCGAGCAGCCTTCCAAAGAGACACCTTTCACGAGGCACCGGATGACTTGTCCAACTTAGTGTATCATCTGAAGATGGAGAAATTGGATGTAAGCTCTCAGCCTCCAGTCATGTGCTATATTTACAGCAATATAGAGGAGATACCCAGGCACGACTGCTGCGCGTAGCGCACATTCCCAACCATAGAGGAAGGAGCTTGAGTATTACATATGACAGACCCCATTACGTGATTGTCTGAACTAATCTAATAACTAACCTCTCAATATATATAAGAACGATTGAAGGTAAAAATTTCCCATTCGGTGACGGGAGCTTAACAGTGAAGCTACACTTTCGACGCACTGAGTTATAATGTCCAGGAAACCATTCACGGTATACTGAGGGGTGAGATACCAGCGTGGTAGTGGACTTGGGTCCATTTTTTCATCCATACTGCGCACAGCTGTACCACTACTGAAGAGGGGGGCTAGGTACCTTGGGAGGAAGGCGTTACAAACAGGTTTTAACGCAGCAGAGGAAATGCTTGCGGGAACTAAACCTAAAGAAGCTCTAAAAAAACATTTAAAACGTACACGGGATGAAATCATCAAAGATGCTAAGAGAAAAATGCGTGGCGGAGGAAAGAAGAGAATTGATAGGAAGAAGGGGGTACCAACACGTGGTGTAAAGAAGAGAACTGTTAGGAAGAAGAAGGGGTCCCGTGGTATTAAACGTAAAAGGGCGCCAAAAAAGAAGTGTTCTAAGCGTATGAGAACTATGACCGATCATTTTTTTAACTGATATAAACTGCGGACGCTACTCTCACGAATCATAGATTGACTGATACTCGTCGGGGGAGGTGGCACTGTTTCTAACTCACCATGGCACGTTTCATTCATCCTTGCAGTTCACAGTGCTGTAAATCGGAGCTATCCCTCTTTGAGCTGCCTCCAACTCAAGTTTCTATTGAGCACAGTGACTTTATTACAATTAACCCTTTAAACACGATTAGTTCACCCAGTGCCCCTATAGAGTTCGTGATACCCAGCTCAGGCCCTTACTTTTTTGATCCGAGTTGTATGGACATGTACACTAAACTACGCATAGCTCATTCTGATGGAACGGATTGCGATGATAATTATGCTGCATACCCCGAAACAAACTTTCTGCACACCATATTCAGCCAGTGTGACGTATATTTAAATCAGACTAACATCTCGGCAGGCACGGGGTACTACCACCTACGATCGTATCTGGAAAATGTCCTCAACTTTTCAAAAGAAGCGAAGGATACCTTTTTATCTGCCGAGGGGTATTACCACACTAAAGATGAGGGTAGTATAAAGGATAAATTTAAAAATTCTAAAAAAAAGATATATGAATGTTTTGGACGCCTGCACACGGACTTTACATTCCAGGAGAAGTTGCTTATGAACGGGGTAGATATGAAATTGAAGCTTACCCGCACGAGCCCTGAGATCTGTATAAATCTGGGCGCTGACCAAGAAGAAGGCGCGAAACCTGTTGTGATCCATATCATGGAGGCATATTTGCGTATACGCCGAGTGAAGCTAAGTTCCGCGAAACATATAGAAATTGAGAAAGAACTGTTACACACCACAGTGAAATACCCAATTAACAGGGTACAGATCAAACTGTACACGATCCCCACAGGATTGGCATCGAAACAGATAGAAAACATCGCTCTTGGAGTACTGCCTAAAAGGATTTTAATTGGGATGCAAGACCACGCTTCGACGAATGGGGATTATAAAAAGAGTGCCTTGAAGTTTGAAAATTTTGGGCTTAAAAATATTACTTTATATATCAATGGCGTCGCATTGGGTGGGACAATGAATATGGACTACTCGTCAGATGCTGTGTTCCCGCTCTGCGCGAGAGCATACAGCAGTTTAGCCCAACACAGGGGTGTGTGACGAACTTGGAATCGGCCTAACACAGAAAGAATTTGTGGAACAGTTTAATATTTACTCATTTGACGTTACGCCTGACTTGACTGCTGGCGTAAGCACCCATTTAAACCCGCAGCAGACCGGTGCGATTTCAGTGCGTTTGGATTTCGCCAAGCCTACAGACGCGCCTATTAGTGTACTAATGTATCTAGAAACACAGTCCCTAATAGAAGTAGACAGATTTAGGAACATAAGCACAGATTTTTAAAATGAATGCAAATACACTCCAGAGAGTGATGAAAAGTGACTGTTTCGCGCGTTCCAAATTTATCGGGTTTTTTGCAAAGAATGAAATAATGAAGCCGTCTAGCACGAGAAACTGGCACGGGGCAATCGATCGTTAACACCGACATTGCGGGTGGCGAGGGAATTCACTGGTTTGCGATTTATTTTAAAATTAAGGAAAGAATGTATTATTTCGATTCACTCGGGCTCTCCACATGGCATGACTCGACAATCGTAAATTTTATCGCGCAATTACGTGTGCCTGAGATAATTTGGGCCCCATATCAATTTCAAAGCTTTTACAGCGAAACATGTGGGCTATATTGTATCTTGTTTCTCATACACATGTCGCGCGGGAAGAAATTTGTGAATTTTTTTAAATTATTCGATTTGTGTGACACAAATATGAACGATAAATATGTATGCAGACAGATAAAACAAAATTCCCACATTTTGCAACCCCCTGTAATTTGTAAGTTCTATAGTGTGCAAATCTGTATATACATTTGTAACAATTAAGAATTGGGCGCTGCCCCTTTTTGTACATGTTTAATAAATGAAAATAATGTGTTTTGTTAATATCCTAAAAAATACATGATCTCTGCGACGACAGCGCATTCGGATGAGCGGTTTTGTGCCAATACCATGACATCTGATTCGCAGCGTGGTGTGGATACCACTTCGTTCGCCACCCTTTCTCCAAAAGTTTTTATAATCTCTTTTAACTCCGTTTCGCTCCTGTAAAATAAAGAGAAAATTATTTTTAAAAACGAATGCACTTCTTAAAAGTTTAATGTTTCTAAAAACCTAGCTGTACAAGAAATATAAACATACCATATATATATATATATATATATATATATATATATATACAGGGTGGGCGGAAAGTAGCTCCCTATTTTGGATTGGTAAAAAAATACGTATATTATCCATTTATTTCAGAAGAAATAATATAAAAAGGTAGGCATACATGGTAGGTTTTCTCTAAAATTCAATGTGGGCTCCAACTCTTTCCACCAGCTTCTGGAGCCTCCCAGGAATGGCGTCCACTGACTTTAGCAGGAACTCCGGCGGGATGGAGGACATGACTTCCCGAATTCGGTCCTTCAGTTCTTCCAATGTCCTCGGTTTGGTGCGGTAGACTTCTTCCTTTACCCACCCCCAAAGAAAGAAGTCGCACGGTGTCAAGTCGGGGCTCCTGGCTGGCCATTGATGTGGACCACGACGACCCATCCAACGCCCAGGGAAGTGGGCATCCAGCCACTCACGGACAACAAGAGCGAAGTGCGGAGGGGCGCCATCTTGCATAAATATCAGATCCTCGATGTTCTCCCATGTGCTGACAACCGGCCAGACCTCGTTTCGCAACATAGCAAGGTACCGCTCAGCATTCATGGTGTTGCGCAGAAGGAACGGGCCCACAACCTGATCTGAGGTCATACCACACCACACCGTTACACTGAACCGATTCTGCCGTTTTTCAGCGGTAACCGTGCGACTTCTTTCTTTGGGGGTGGGTAAAGGAAGAAGTCTACCGCACCAAACCGAGGACATTGGAAGAACTGGAGGACCGAATTCGGGAAGTCATGTCCTCCATCCCGCCGGAGTTCCTGCTAAAGTCAGTGGACGCCATTCCTGGGCAGCTCCAGAAGCTGGTGGAAAGAGTTGGAGCCCACATTGAATTTTAGAGAAAACCTACCATGTATGCCTACCTTTTCATATTATTTCTTCTGAAATAAATGGATAATATACGTATTTTTTTACCAATCCAAAATAGGGAGCTACTTTCCGCCCACCCTGTATATATATATATATATGGAAATAATGATGAACGATGTAGAGAATAATTGAAAATGCTTTGCAATTATGGCTTCTTTATAAGATAACACCGATTGAAAGGTTATATATATATATATATATATATATACAGTACTGGCCAAATTATTAGGAATTTTTTAAAAATTTCATTTTTTGGTATAAAATGTTAAATTAAACCAATTTTAAACGTTGAAAAGTTATTTATTTCTACACAAGAATACATGGTCATTATTTAGCAACAGTTTAGTACTTAGTTTGACCCCCCTTAGCTGCCTTAAGGGCTGCGACACGCTTCGGCATGCCATGAATCAATTTTTGCATAATTCCTTAATACGTGTAGAGTGAAACCAGACTTGAATAAGTCGCTCTATGAGTTGGTGTTTTGTTGTTATCGGCGTTTCATGGATTACGTCCTTTAAAATACACCATAAACTTTCGATTGGGTTCATGTCTGGAGAATTTCCAGCCCATGGGAGCAACCGAACACTATTTTCATGACACCATTTTTTAACCGACTTTGCCGTGTGGCATGGAGCTGAGTCTTGTTGAAAAATCCAACGTCTATTACCATACCATTCCCTTATTTGAGGCAGTAGACGTCTTCTTAGTACTTCTATATACTTGACTTGGTTCATATTCCCCTCAACAATGCTCAAACGACTAGTTCCATGCACAGAAATTGCTCCCCAAACCATGATCTTTTGTGGAAATTTCACCGTTTTCATCAGACACTCAGGCAAAAATTCTTCTCCAGGCCTCCTTCTTACACTTTGAACACGATCGTCAAGCACGGCAATCGTTGACTCATCGGAGAACACCACCTGCAATCAAAGAAAGCCCTGTGAAAGAGTCAGTGCATAGCGTATGAAGTACAGCTAAAACGAAGTACAGTATGACTTGCTGCTTTACAGATATTTTTACTGCAGTTTTATCACGTACTGTAAATACACTTCTATGCATACTGTATTTACTGTATTAACATTCTATTTAATGTTAAATATTATTCTTACCTGTTCCCAATCCTCACTAGTCCAGTTAATGTGTTCCTTTGCCCATGCAAAACGTGCCTTCTTCATAGCCTCAGTGAGCCTGGGCTTCTTCCTTGGGCGGTAGGCTTTGAAGCCGGCAGTTAGAAGCCTCCTGTTGACTGTTCTACGACTAATATGATGCCATCAGCCGCTAGACTACTGGAAATGTTTTTGCAAGTAGCTCTTCTATTTCTAAGAGACAAAATTGCAATCTGTCTATCAGTTCTTGGAGTCGTTACCCTTTTTCTGCCGCATCTTCCAACCCTTTTGGGGCCTACATTTTCTCCAAATACCATTTTTTTCTTAATACGAAGTACTGACTGTGGTGAAACATGGAGTTTGGCAGCGATTTCCTTTTGTTTAAATGTAGAAGAAGTTAATAAAACCTGTATTTGCCCAATTTTCCGTGGACTCAAGTCATTCTTTCGCCCCATTTTCAAATTCACATAAAAACTGTAACAAATAATTGCGGAAATTGGATAAATACACTATTTAAATTAAACGGTAGTTACAATGACACGTAAAAGAAAGAGAAACACACCCGCATCGCACGACAACCAAACGACAACTGACGAACAAACACGCTTCGTTCGACTAAAGAATTATGCAAAAAATTGATTCATGACATGCCGAAGCGTGTCGCAGCCATTATGGCAGCTAAGGTGGGTCAAACTAGTACTAACTATGCTAAATATGACCATTTATTCTTGTGTAGAATAAATACTTTTCAACGTTTAAAATTGGTTTAATTTAACATTTTTACAAAAAATGATTTTAAAAAAATTCCTATAATTTGGCCAGTACTGTATTATATATGTCGTGAATAAGGCCAGTTTATATTATAACGAGAAAAGAGCCGGTTAAATCAATGAGCATATTTACCTTGTAGAAACGTCTACCTACTTTAAACGTACTATACGGGGTCAAAACACTCACATTAGCTCGTCTGCAAATTCGGATCGCTTGGCTGACTGTGATTCATTACTGTACCTCTGCACCGCTGGGCGGACTGTTCGCGAAGCACTCGTTCTCCTTTCGCCGAAAGTGTTTATAACACGGTCTAACTCCGTGGCGGTCCTGTATTAAAATAATTGTCATGGATTTGAGGCGATTAAAGTGATGGCTAAAATTATTTTTTAAAAACGAATGCACTTCTTAAAGTTTAATATTTCTAAAAACCTAGCTGTACAAGAAATATAAACATACCATATATATAGGTCGTGAATAGGCATAACTATTTTCAAAACGTGTTTGTAATGAGTCTTATAAATCTAATAAGTGAGTAACTACAAGGTTATACTTATAAACGAGAAAGAGCAGGTTAAATCATGAGTATATTTATCTGCACAATAGAACCGTATATTCTCGACACTACCCAACAATACACACATATATATATATTATATATATATATAATATATATTATATATATATCACAAACTCAGAATGGTTCCCTGAGAACATTAATGTTAAACACAACCGTGCATGGAACAAGGAACTCTTCTGGGAAATTAAATCCACTATAGTCCGAATAAGTAATGGTAAATGACAAATACCATAGTTTTTTCTTTTTCATGATTTTAGCCCGACGTGGGCAACGGGTCTCTCGCAGAGATCCCATAAATATAGCTTCCCTCACCAGCTATCTGCAAAGCAGACAGGATCCAGCTTTGGTATACTAAACGGACGTGTTTCGTGCCTTGAAAAGTGGACGGTCAATGTCCCGTTGAGGTTTAAGTTTGGTTTTTTGGCTAAAAATACAATAGTTACCCCCTTTTTCTTGATTTATTCAACACACGTGAATGCAACGAGTCTTTTACTTATATAGAGGTTCTGATGTAGGGATCTAGGCTGCTTTAAACCCTAGATCCATGTCCCAAAGCTGGATCCTGTCTGCTTTGCAGATAGCTGGTGGGGAACTATATTTATGGGATCTCTTTGCGAGAGACCCGTTGCCCACGTCGGGCTAAAATCATGAAAAAGAAAAACTATGGTATTTGTCATTTACCATTACTTATTCGGACTATAGTGGATTTAATTTTCCCAGAAGAGTTCCTTGTTCCATGCACGGTTTGTGTTTACATATATATATATATATATACCTTATGACCTTATGTTGTTTCGTCTGTTGGTCTCTCTTCACACGGAGTCAAGCTGGCGGCCCCGCCTCTAGGTCTGGCCTGGTGGAGGAGCGAGTTGCCTTTCTTGCGCTCTCCACCGTACATAGCCGGCACGCCCGCTCATCTGGTACTGTCCTGAGCCCAGCATCCAGGCTTTTCTTGAGACTTCAACTTTGACCCCCGTTACGTTTCTGAGGTCCTTAGGAAGCTGTTGAAAAGTCTTGCCCCCTGACAACCAAGCTATTTTCCTTCAGGGTTGAGGAGGTCCCTTGTCGTGCTTTTAATTTGGGAACACTACACATTCTGCCTTTCCTATTTTCCAGTGTTGTTTGAATGGTAAATTGGGTTTAGTTTTAGGTTTGGTACCAATTTTCCGATCATTTTCCGATATGTAGATTATGATGTACCTCTCTCTTCTTCTTTCCAGTGAGTACAGATTTAGGTTACGTAGTCTTTCCAGTATTGAGTTCTTTGCCCATCAATCTTGGCTGTGAAATGCCTTTGCGTTTCTTCTAGTTTATTAGTTTTCTTCCTTTTATATGGGGACGTCAAACTGAGCAGTATTCAAGTTTTGTATAATCAGTGTTTTTAGCAGGGGAATCATTACTGTCCTGTCCCTTCTCTTGAACGTTCTTAGAACCTGTCCGGCGACTCTTTTTGCTTTATTTATCGCTATCTGATTTTGTGTTCGCGATTTCGCATCATGTGTCATTATTTTCCGAAGAGCAACGCTTTCATGCTTCTCTGATTTCCTGTCTATCTGGAGCATATATGCAGTCTGTTTAAGTTCTTCTTTTCTACATATCTCAAGAGCTGAAATTTCTCGGCGTTTGAATGACATGTTGTTTTCTTCTGACCATTTGTATATTTTGTTCGTGTCCCCCTGCAAGGCCTCCACGTCATGTCATCGCTGATTTTTCTGCTGATCTTTGTATCGTCCTGCAAAGGATGTTACTATATTTGCTGTTTACCTCCGCTGTCTATGTCTGTTAGCATGATATGAAGGAGTGGGGCCAGTACTGTCCCTTGTGGTACTGAGCTGCGTACTTCCGATTCTGATGATGATATACCTTGACTTTTGACGACCTGCAGACGATCACTAAGAAGTGTAGGTCATTTTCCCCACTTTGCCTGTTATTCCCTTGTCTTTAATTTTATGTGCTATTATACCATGGTCCCATTTATCGAAAGCTTTAGCAAAATCTGTGTATATAACATTGTAGTTGTCATTGCCTTCCAATGCATCTAGGATATTGTTGTAGTGCTCTATTAGTTGTGATAGGCATGATCTACCTGATCGGAATCCATGCTGATTTTCGTTGAATCTTTCCCGTGTCTCCAGGAAATCATAAATTTTTCTCTCTAACTATTCTTTCAAATACTTTGGTGAGGTGGGACGTCAATGACACTGGTCTATAGTTCTTTGCTTGAGATCTGTCCCCTCCTTTATATATATATATATATATATATATATATATATTATATATATATATATATATATACAGCTTGTTTGAAAACTTTCTGTACAAATTGTAATGGGGATAGGCAACACCAAGACAAACCCTTTTCGTCTATAAGTGTATGTCCGCTGACGTCACCATTCGGCGCGAGGGGGCGCCGCTGCAATTAGCTAAAAGGTGAAGTGGGCTAGACTCGCGCTTGCCGCGGCATTCTTAAATCGGACGTAGTACGCGTAACATGTTTATTTAAAGAAGGCATGTTTATTTAAAGAAGGTGCTGAAAGTTGCGACCGGTAGCATCAATGCATGCCCGACAGCGTCGAAGCATTGACCGACGTACACGTCGAAAGATTCCCGGCATTTCGGGAACAGTTCCATCGGCGACAGCGATTCTTGCTACGAGGTCTTCTTCTGAGTAAATGGGAGTCTCGTACACGAGGTTCTTCATATGTCCCCACAGGAAGAAATCGAGGCATGTTAAATCGGGCGATCTCGGTGGCCAGGCTACGGGCCCACCCCGGCCTATCCATCGGGCCCCAAAAGTGGCGTTCAGATAATCCCGCACATCGTTGCTGGAGTGTGCTGGGGCTCCGTCGTGTTGAAACCACATTCATCTACGAATAGCCACGGGAACATCTTCCAGCAGTTCCGGCAACGTTTCTTCAAGATATATCCAATAAACCCGCCCGTCGAGTCGGGCAGGCAGCAGGTACGGCCCAATCAACTTGCCATGGACGATACCCGCCCAAACATTGACGACGAACCGTTCTTGATGAGCATGCACCCGTGTAGCATGTGGATTTGCGTGCGCCCACACGTGAGAATTGTGCATGTTAAACACACCCTCACGTGTGAAACAGGCCTCATCTGAGAACAGCACATAAGCCGGAAAATTAGGCTGCACCGCTGTCTGCTGCAGAAACCAGCGTGTGAATTCCACACGAAGAGGGTAATCACGAGGTTGTAATGCCTGGACTCTCTGACGATGAAATGGATGTAACTGCTGCTCGTGCAACACTCCAGACCAGGTCGTGATTCACACCGAGGATACGTGCAACACCTCGCGTGCTTGCGCTTGGATTGTCCTCAAATCGCCGTAGGATTTCTTCTTCCATGTCAGGAGTGCGCACGTTTCTCTCCCGACCAGTGTCATGCATGTTTGCATGGAATGTTCCAGTTTCTCGCAGTCGCCGATGCAAATGCGCAAACGTTTGGTGGTTTGGCACACGTCTGTTTGGGAAGCGCTGTCGGTACAACCTCACAGCAGCTCTTCCGTTTCCATTGGCAGCCCCATATACCATATGCATGTCAGCCATCTCAGCAGTCGTGAAGCGCTCCATGTTACGCGTACTACGTCCGATTTAAGAATGCCCGCGGCAAGCACGAGTCTAGCCCACTTCACCTTTTAGCCAATTGCAGCGGCGCTCTCTCGCGCCGAATGGTGACGTCAGCGGACATACACTTATAGACGAAAAGGGTTTGTCTTGGTGTTGCCTATCCCTCATTACAATTTGTACAGAAAGTTTTCAAACACCCTGTATATATATATATATACACACACACACATTTAAATGTGGGACTATGCATTAAATAAAGGCCTGCGACAAGTTAACTGAACTGGGGTATAGAAACGAGACGTGAAAGCTGCAACGACTACTACGTAACTAATTGAATAAATTCTAAAAAATATGGACTTGAAGAGAGTCAAGCTTCTCGATATCTCATCACTGTTTACTATATATATATATATATATATATATATATTTAAAAGGTAAATATAAATGGAAGGCCGCACAAATTAATTTTCAAAGCCTTTACTATGACACCTCATCAGTGTTTACGAGATATATATATATTTATATATATAAGCTACTTACATCTCAATTGAATTGATTGTGGATTCGCGCAGTTCGTCACAATTTTCAGCAATGCTTTGAGACGAGAATAATTCATTCTGTCCTAAGGTGTTGAATAGAAAAAGTGTTATTTGCCCGTAAATATCGCTTTCTTCAATGAGGGCAGGGGAGTTATAGATTTCAGACATGGCTTATATGTACGCTGTTATGAACTGGGAGAGAAACTGGTTCTGAATAACGAAACACCCCATTTATAGGGGCTAAGTGACCAACCCACAAACGTGATTTAACTGCCTATTGTTTTACGGATAATACTTTTCCGACCAATCCGAGAGCAACACTCCCTTTTCACGAGCAATGAATGGGAGGAGCCACGAAAGGTAGGCGGGGTTTAGCTATAGACATCTTCAGAACGAGCTCATTCAGGTATACCGCGCGGTGATTGGCAGACCGCCAACAGGTCTGGGTGGAGCATCAGACCCGTTTGTTGGTAAAACCAGTTCATTCAAGTATGCCGGAATTTCGAATTTTTTTTTTTTATTTAGATTTACTCTCAAAGACACCTGCATATTGTGCGAGAATGGTGCTTTGTCTGGCATTAACACCATCATATTCGGCGAAAGGTGGGCACCCCTTACGGTCATATTTAGGTCATATGGACACTTTACAGAATAGGAAAGGAACGTGAAGGCTTAATGTCTTTCTAAAAATATTAACAAATCAATTCAATTCAGCTTTTCCGAAACCATTGTTATGCTTTGTTCGAATGGTTAAAAGTCAAATATGTATATTATGTGTATATATATATATATATATATATATATATTGTGTATTATTTAGCCGTATACATATATCCCCATTGTATGGAATAAAAAACAATGTAATCCTCAGACTTCTAAGCCAACTGACTGTTAAGCCAACTGGCTCTGGCTGATTAATATATGCTTTAATTAAATTATTATTTCTATCTGGCAGCTCAACCCTGTAAGACAAATGACAGAAGAATATATGCTTTAATTAAATTAATTATTGCTATCAGCTTTCTAAGACAGCTGACGGAGGAATAATAAACAATGTATTTCTCAGCCTTCTAAGCCAACTGACTGTTAAGCCAACTGGCTCTGGCTGATTAATAATGCTTTAATTAAATGATTATTTCTATCTGGCAGCTCAACCCTGTAAGACAGATGACAGAAGAATATATGCTTTAATTAAATTAATTATTACTATCAGCTTTCTAAGACACATGACGGAGGAATAATAAACAATGTTTTTCTCAGCCTTCTAAGCCAACTGACTGTTAAGCCAACTGGCTCAGGCTGATTAATAAATGCTTTAATTAAATGATTATTTCTCTCTGGTAGCTCAACCCTGTAAGTCAGATGACAGAAGAATATATGCTTTAATTAAATTAATTATTGCTATCAGCTTTCTAAGACAGATGACGGAGGAATAATAAACAATGTCTTACTCAGCCTTCTAAGCCAACTGACTGTTAAGCTAACTGGCTTTGGCTGATTAATAAATTAAATACATGGCGCTATCTGGCAACTCAGCCAACTGGCGGATTTGAGGTCTATAAAAGAGCGGAAGGCGGACGACGGAGTCATATGCGTCCGACAGCTGTCGGATGAAGGATCTCCTCTTCCTCTCTTGCTATCTCTTTCTGCTCCTTTGGGGGGTGAGGAAACCCCTTCCTGCACTCTTGCAACAAAAGGGGTGGGGTGGCACTCTTGCAACAAAAGGGGTGGGGTAGCACTCTTTCAACGAAGGGGGTGGGTGACACTCTTGCAACATTACGTAATATTATGCAATTGCAACTTGCACTCCCCTTTTTTGCGGGCATACTACTGGTACTTACTAAATCTGGATGATGGGGCGGACACTGGATACGGTATATATTTAACTATTTATATGCGACAGCGCGATTTTTATCGATATTTCAAATCGACCCTACGATTCTTAGTGGAATATTCATCTATTACTGAATCGTAGAATGATGGGTCATATTTCATTTGGACTAATAACTCATTTTCGATGCTTATAAGGGCTAAGTATGACAGCTTTTTTTTGCCCATTGTACATAGATACGTTTTAATTCTCCTCAAAGCCGAAAATGAATTTTCTTCTGATGAAGTTTTAGAGGGAATGGTTAGTACTAGCTCTACGAGTTTTTGAAGTTCAGGCATGCTTTCACTGAAGTTGTTCAGGCTCAAGAATTTTGCAATATGGCAGGGATATTGTCCTTGAAATTCTTCAGATGGTATAGGACACTTAGTTCATTTTTCAGTCTTATAAAATCAAAAGAGCCACTGTATAACTCCGCAAAGGTTTTAAGGATTTCATCAGGGAATGCATGGCTAAATTTTAGAAAATTTTCGGGGTTCAGAAGTCCCAAAAATTTCAACTGTGACAGATTTCCAAATCGAGTAGTAAGTTGCATGCAAACCGTATCTATGATTTCTAAATAAAGTCTTTTCATTTGCAAATCTGGCCGATCAGTCTGTGCTAGCCTTGGTTCTGCATCAGCAGTGAATGGCATGCGATATTTCGCCTTTGCCACACAATCATCAAAGTAACTCCGCATTTTCTGAAACTACGCTGAAACACTCCATCGTATCCCAGGACATTTATCGGCCAATAGTAAGGCAATATCTGTTAAGCCCCGTCCAACACTTAAGGATCATATTCCTATGCAAGTACATTCTATGCTCAGAGCGTACCTTGTAAGAAAGCACATGAGAAAACAAGGAAGTTTCACTTAATTTTACTTTGTATTGCTTAAGTATACTGAATAAATTATAAAATTTATTGGTATTTATAATAGCATTTTATCAATATTCAGAAAAAATTTAATTTTTAAATTTAATAAAAAAAATTGGATTCGCACTTCGTCCCTTGCGTACCCAGTGTGCACGCCTATATATATATATATATATATATATATATATATATATATATATATATATATATATATATATATATATATATATATATAATATATTAGGGTGGAGTGAAAATGATAATTTACAATGTCACACTGATATTTTATTGTAGTTTTTGCTGACAAAACGAAGATACAAATTGTGCCAGGTTTCTCTTACCGCCCCATTTTTGTATGAATACAAATTAAGAAACACAGAAAATAGAGTTTTCATCTCGTAGACATCCGTCAACATTACATCATATGAATAACCCCCATTAATGTCATTATGAAACCACAACTATACATTTTTATAACTTTAATATATTATTTTGTGTTATTCCCAGATTTAAGTATTCCTGCCAAGGTCGTACTCTATACCTGTACGCATCGTGTCTTCTGACTCCTCAGGCATTACAGTTCACGTGACAGCCAGCTGCAGTAGTTGTCCCCCAGCTACAGAATACAGAGGTAAGAAGCTAGTGAGCATGCTATGAGAAATGAGATAAAAAAATATTCTGTTACACTTGTTACACTGCACATTTGACTGACGTGAGTAAATATTTGTTTTTCCTTAAGCAATTAAAATTCACTGAAATTTATTTGAGTTTTTGTTCTTATTTTTCAGTTAATAATTCACCTACAGAAGAGCAGAAATGGAATCAGCCTCCTACACACCAGTGTCTCCACAACTGAAACAACATCCTTTTTTCATCAAGCTAGCAACATCCCCTCCTGCAGCAACTCTGCACCAACAGCTTTCCATGCAGCAGCATCTACGCTTTCAAGTTCCCCATGCTATTCAGCAAGGAAAAAATTTGTGAGCACGAGGCATTCTAAGCAACATTGTATGTTTGGAACTCCTGAGAAGTTGCCTCATAATCTTTTGCCAACTAATTTACCAGTGGCTCGGTAATTTCTCTATCTCAAAGAAAGGAAAAATGAAGCTAAGAAGCCAATCATCAGAAATATAACTCAGGAGCTACTAAAACTTTGGCAGCAAACATCAATCCTTACAGTTCAGGAAAAAGCTGCTTCAAAAGGTAGCAAGATTCATAGAAAGAGGAGCAACGTTGGGTAGATCAAAAACATGAGTGAAACTAAAAAATGAATATATATAGTGGCCCAAAAAGTACCTACCAAATTTAAGCCTTTATTTCACCAAAACTATTGAGAGTACAAAGATAGTTCAAACGCCATTCAAATCAGCATATCAAGCCATTTATATGACAATGTGTTCGATGTGCTGTCCCTCCACTTCCACGATTTCTCGCAACCTCATCCCAAAATTCAATACAATGCTGTAGAGAAACTCTGTTGGAATGTCGACGATTTGACGTTCAATCGATGATTTCAGCTCCTCCAAAGTCTTTGGGTTGCCCTGGTAAAATCTGCCTTTGAGGTATCCCCAAAAAAAGAAGTCACACGGGTTGAGATCAGGCGAATAGGCAGGCCAATCAATGCCGCTTCCATAGTGCTTCCGATAGTCCAAACCAATGACATTCTCTCCAAACTGATGTTAAACAAATGGCTCATAGTAGTATAGTATATATGTCAGCAAATTTTCATCGAATTCTATTCATTCGTTTCGGAGAAAATGTAAGTTAATGTTCGTAGGTGCCTTTTGGGCCACCCTCTATATATATATATATATATATATATATATATATATATATATATATATATATATATATATATAGTCAGTAATTTGTTTGATATTTGTGCTTGTAAATGTAATTTAAAATCTCATACAGACATCGGATGCGGTGATGATTGTGAAGAAATTCATATAGATTACATATGTCGAAGAGATAAAAAAGTACCAAAAGAGGAATTACAGTGTCTACTTGATCAGAGGAGTGATCGTAAAATGTACATAGGTAGTGTAGATGTGTATGTCACAAATTTTACAAAAGAGATACAAGAGGAAGCTCTTAGAACAAATAAAGAAAAGAAAACCATTAACCATTCTACTGAAGTTCAACCTTTGAGCTTAGTAGAAAATTCTTCAGATGAAGGCAGTGACAGTGGGATAATGGAAACTGAAGCCTGTGGTTTTGAAAATACTGGAAACCAAAGGAGAATGTCTTTGCTGCATGTTGCAATGCAGGCAGATAGATTTGGTGTATCAGACCGTGTTGCTGCTGTTATTGCAACTGCAACTTTGATAGACGTTGGTATGATCACCAAGGAAGATGACCAACTCGTAATAAACAGAAGTAAAGTGCGGAGAGAAAGAAAACCACTTCGAAAAACATTGAAAAGTGATAAAGTGAATTCTCTTACTTCCTTATACTGCGATGGTCGAAAGGATCAGACTTTAATTAACCCTTCGTGGGCTAGGTGGGACCGACTAACAAAGAAGACTATGTGGGATCACCCAGACCCCAAACTTCAATGGTGAATTTCTGCCATATGCTTAAGTTTATATATACTAAAGTTTGTACATATGTTGCCCAGGACACGGCACGTGGAGCCAATTCACCATGTGTCCCTTCTTTTTTTTACATTTATTTAAGAATATTTTAACTTAAAGAATTCAGCACTCAGAAACACTTTTTATATTCACAATATGGATTATAGAATAGAAAGAAATAGAAACATAGAACATATGAAACAATGTTTACTGTACACAGTCATCACATACATAGTTGGAGTGACTTTCGCAAAGAGGCACATCACATTTTGTGCATGACTTTCTCGTCTTCTTATCCATCTTCCTCGGGCACTTTCCACATCTCTTCCTACCTCCTGGATTAGGCCTTGGCTGGGGTGCTGCTTCTACCTCATCCATAAAAGCCTCCATACATGCTCTAACATGCTTTGGCAAATATCTACCAGCTGACTCAAAACGTTTCTGGATTGCTGGTTTGCAGAGCTGTTCTGCTAAGTCTGCCAGAAATTTCCTTCGCCTTTGATTCCCTCGATACACATCGGGGTTTTCTCCATGAAACAGCAACTAGCATTGTAAGCTGCAACATCTACCATCCAGTAGAAGATAACTAATGGCCATCTGTTTGTTATGCGCTTACATGAGTAAGTTTTGATAAGTTGGTCTAATCGATCAAGAGCTCCTTTTGTGGCATTGTAATCTAGAATTACATCAGATTTGAAAGGTTCTTCCTGCTGCTTTTTTTGGTCGAGATGATGGTGCTTAATAACAAAACTGCCTTTCTTACGTTTGGGACATAGCTGCATATCATAAGATGCTGGTCCCTACTAAAGCCAAATTTTGATGAATAGATCTGACGATCATTTGAGGCTTGAAATGATTTAGGTATTTGGAGCTTATTTTTCCTCATAGTTCCTAAGAGTGTTAAATTTTTATCAAGTAGTTCTATGGCAAGGTCAACATCAGTAAACAGGTTGTCAGTGGTAACATTTCTTCCTGACTTCACAATAGTTGAAGTAAGATCTCGAACAACTCTTTGGGCTTGGTGGCGTTCTGGACCTTCAGGACTTTTTCCACAGTATATCTGGCCATTTAGAAGATACCCATTCTTAACGTCGGCCACACTCCAAACCTTTATGCCATACGTATCTGGTTTAGATGGCATGTATACTTTGAATGAGCATTTCCCTCGAAATGCGAGTAGAGATTTATGCTTCAATAAACTTCTGCCAAACTTCGAATATAGGCGCCAACTTGCCTGGTTCACCATTCCTTCGTTCTGCACGAGTAGTCATGTTATCAAATCTTATTGACCCTTTTTATTTCTTTGAAACGGTCACGGCTCATAGAAGCACGATAAATTGGTGGACCGGTCTGAGTACCAAATAATTCATCAACTAGGCGGAAGCTATCTTTGTCCAGTCCAGATCTGAGATGAAGTCCTAGCCATGCCATCAGCTCAATAGAATCCAGCTGTTTTCATTTTTCACCATAGAGAGCACCACCTTTTTGATTTGTTGCATCGAGAACCAATTCAACAATTTCATCTGTGATAAAGAAGCTGAAAGTAGCAGATGCAGCATGCGTAGGCACACTTTCATGAACACCACCTTCTTCACGAACAATGTTTTGCCTCACATTTCGTCTAAGCCGGGGAGGCTCAGTGCACCACACAAAGTTATCTTTCCCGAACACAATATTGCCATCATCATCATGATGATCACTTGCATTGTCACTATCAAAACCACTAAAGTCACTGTCAGAAGATTGTTCAACATATTCATATTCACTAGTATCAGATAAGTCTACTTCTGATTCACTATCATCTGACAAATTTGGTTGGTCTACATCTACATCTCCCTCTCCCACCCTGCTAGGAGCATAAAACGTCGATATTGGAATTGACGTTGCCATTAGAATGAAAATCTAAGAAAATTTATGAAAAAATCTGAAAAAAAAAATTAAAATAAATTAGCCACATTGCAGGCGAGGTGGGGTAAGGCAGACCCCATTCAAGTTTGCTACCCTGTCACTTCCAAATGGTGTGACATTTTTCTCTTATATTTTGTGAGTATATACCATACCTACATACAATAAAAGTCATAGATGACCAGGCTCTAAAAATAATATTTGAATGAATGGCAGATTTTTGAAATATGCTTGTGGTCCAGTGGACCCCATCAGCCCACGAAGGGTCAAAATGAAAGTTAATGATAGGTGGTATAGTGAAAAGAAAAGTGAAGAACACTATGTAATGAATGCTGAACTAGGTGGAGATTATATTACCCATCAGACACCCGTTGACATACAGAGTTACATTTTTAAGGCCGAAATTTTCGAATTTAAATGCGAGTTTTTGTATTTTCCATTCACGGAAGCGTGCTCCTGCATTCCAATTAATATCGCTTTAGTCAGAGCTCCGAGAGCAACATTTTCTATTTTCTTAGATGTTAAACCTGAAGGTACTGTGAACATCTTAAGCTGAACTCCATTAATTGGATATTTGACGGTGGCATGTAGCAAATTTTTCTCAATTTCCATCTGCTTAGCAGAGCTTAATTTCACACGAACGTACGCGGAGATATGCAGTGGTGTAGTGCTAAATAAAGAAGTGAGGGAACGCATTTTGAAAGTGTTACTCAGATGCGGGGGGGGGGGACAATGGCGAGCGCGGCGAGCCATACAGCTGGGGGTCCGGGGGCACTGTAAGCCCCCCGGGAAATCTTTTGAAATCTGACCAATTTCAGGGATATTTGAGGTCATATGCACTCGATATTAGGATATATTCCAAGGTTGAAGATGCAGTATTTCCAGTGTCATTAGATATACGACATCCGTACGATCAATAAAAATAGCTAAAACTGGAATGATTAACTAAAAAAAAGTTAAACAACTGGTACGCCGTGGTGACTGTTCACCAGATCTTTATAGGCTAGCATTGCCTCAGTCGAAGCTAAAAGAAATGAAGCAGTTAATGATTCTTTCTCATATTTCTTCTATGGGTGGGAATTAAAATTTCATGACGTTAGAGATTTGCAAGTTCGGATTTATTTGAAATAGTGAGGGAACGCCGTTCCGTCTACCAAAAAAAGTAAGGGAACGCCGTTCCCACGCGTTCCCACAGCACTACACCACTGGAGATATGTCTCCATAATATAAATCACCACAGGCTTCGCGCCCTCTTCTTGGTCAGCACCCAGATTTAAACAAACCTCAGGGCTCGTACGGGTGAGTTTTAATTTCATATCGACCCCATTCACAAGCAATTTCTCTTGGAACGTGAAATTTGTGTGGCGGCGTCCGAAGCATTCATATATCTTCTTTTTAGAATTTTTAAACTTGTTCTTTATACTACTTTCACCTTCACCTTGATAACCTTCGGCAGTTAAAATGGTATCCTTCACTTCTTTTGAAAAGTTGAGGACATTTTCCAGATAGGATCGTATGTGGTAGAAGCCACACCCTGCAGAGATGTTAACCTGATTTAAATACACGTCACACTGGCGCAATATGGTGTGTAGAGAGTTCGTCTCTGGATATACAACGTAGTCGTTTTCGCAATCCAACCCATCTGAATGCGCTATTCTAGTTTAGCATACATATGCACACAGCTTGGGTCAAAAAAGCAAGTGCCTGAGGTGGAGATCACGAATTCTAAAGAAGCACTCGGCGAGCTAAGTGTTTAGTGGATTAACGGTAACAAAGTCGCTGTGCTCTATAGATATTTTGGTCAGGGGCTTGTCAAAGAGGGCCTGCTCCGATTTACAATATTGTGAACTACACGGATGGATGAAACGTGCAATGACGGGTCAGAAACTGTGACATCTCTCTCGACACGTAGCAATCAGTCTATGATCCACGAGCGCAGCCCCCTCTGCTTATATCAGTTAAAAAAGTGGTCAACCATAGGTTTAATGCACTTAGAACTTCTTTTTTTGATGTCCTTTTACGTTTAACACCACGAGTTCGTAACCCCGTCTTCTTCTTCTTCCTCGGTACAGTGCGTTTCTTCTTCCAGTTTTTATTCCCGCCACAACGCATTTTTCTTTTTGCATCTTTGACAATTTCGTCCAGTGTACGTTTTAAATGTTTTTTTATAGCTTCTTTAGGCTTAGCCCCGGCCCCGGTCTTCTATCGTGTTAAGACCTGACTGTATCGCTTTCCTGCCGAAATATCTGGCACCACTCTTCAGCAAGGGGACAGCCGTACGCAGTATAGTTGAAAAAATGGACCCAGTCCCGCTCCCTCGCTGATAACTCACCCCTTGGTAGACTGAGAACGGCCATTGGGTCATTCTAGCGCAGTACAACGGAAGTGAAGCTTCACTGTTAACCCTTGAATGCATAACCCGAGCCTCTGAGGCCCACCGTGTGTTATATTCATCCGGGTTATGCATTCTAGGGTTCAGCTCCCGTCACCGAATGGAAACCTTCTCCCCTCAATCGTTTTTATATATAGTGAGATACTGCTTAGTTGGTTAGTTGCGACGTTGAATAATGAGGCTTATCGTATGCATTGCTCTAGCTCTTTTCTTTGTGATTGGAAATGTGTACGATGCGCAGCAGCCGCGCCTGGGTATTCCCAACAAACTGATGTCCCACGATATTGCTGTAAATATAGCACATGTCCGGGGGAGGGTCTCCATCATTCAATTTCTCCAATTTTAGCTGATACAACAAGACGCACAAGTCATGTGTGACTCGTGTAAGTATCTCTTTGGAAGGCTAGTCCATATCTGCCCTCGGTTATAATTTTGAACAGTGCTCTGTCTTTAATATTTTTGTTAGCCTTCGATTTTAGAGTCAGAGTATGTACCGGATTATCTTTGTTTACGATTTCCTATACTAAATCAGACGTAAGATTTGAACTTTTCAAACCCCCACTTAAGTCTCTCACAATGTCATCGGCTGTATCATAATGCCCCGGTCCTAGTGTTACTTCTGTATTGTAGTACTGGGCCTCCCCACTCTGGGTAGAACGCATGGTATCGTCCATAGTCACTCCGGCCTTTTCAAACTCATCACGGTTTCTAAGAATCATAAAAACGGGTTCTTTCTTGCCAATACTTAAAAATTTGGTGGTCATTTGAAATTCGCATATTCCGACCTCATATGATTCACGACCCAATTCAATGGACCTAAGTAGTTCTCTCATAAAGCTGGCCAGGGTATTGTTAGGATGTACAGATAGAGAAAAAGAGGTGTTGAAGTTTTCTGGCTACCCTAGCCATTTTACCAGGTACATTTTTCTCTTTCCTGAACCTTTGATTCCTAAAGTTTTTTCAATTTTAAACACTTTTTTTCTTAAATTAAATGCCACTTTCTGCATCTCCTCACCATAAAAGCACCCTGCAATTTCTCCCCCATTCAAATCTTCAACGTAATACATCACCTCGTCTTTAGGCCTCATAGCCCTAACTTTAAAAATCTCAAGTGTCCAACTTTGCTCCAATCCCTTCACAAATTTATTCCCCGAACGCGACAGCCTTACATAATCATTGGTTTTGAAACGCACAGAACATAGTGACGCTCGACGATTATGTTTCCTCACCTCACGTTCTGTGTGCGTAACTCTTTTAAAAATTTCGCTAGGTGATGTACCAATCGTTCGGTGGTATGAACGGTTGTTTGATGAAGCCAGCGACTCCAGAATGTCTATATATCTGTATGTGTTTTTATATATGAAATAGCGATGCATGCGATCCTTTATGGTACGCTGAACTCTTTCGACTAAAGATGCCTTATGTATAGAATTGCTAGTGTAATAACTGATATTAAACTCTGCCAACATGTTCTGAAAAGCTCGGCCTATAAATTATTTCCCCATGTCTGTAAAAAATAACCAGGAATCCTTTTTTCTTTCAACATTAGCGTTTAGCAGCTTTAGCAACTGTTTCAGGTGATTTATTTTTCAGCGGGATTAGCCACAAATATCTAGAGAATACATCTATTATAAATAGGATGTAACGGTAGCCTCCATTATACACGAATATCTCTGCCTGTCTGTTAAATCCGCTTGCCAAATAGAATCAACTGAGGCTGCTGATGTCTTGGCAGTTTTAAACCTTCTCCTCACATGTTTATGAAGTGTATAAGCGTCCTGCTCCTCCAAAAAATCTCTCAACATCTTTTTTCCCTATTCCCTCATTATAAACGCCTCAGTACAATCTATTAATACCCCCGTTAGAAGCTGGATTAGGAATGTCATCATAACTTTTTCTTAATATGCTAGCCATTTGCATATTTTAGAGGCGCGTGGATAGGGTTGTGCGTTGCTGCTTGGTCTCTTCTTCTTCCTCTTCAAAGATGTTACCGCTGAGGGCGAAGGCGTGTTCAGCTGTGGTACATACGTTCTTCTCCCAAGTCTTTTAACCTGTTCAGATTACCTATCAGAGTTTTTGGGATGTTTATTTTGCTGTAGCCTAGTTTTAATATGCTCTCATCCTGTTGGTGAGGGTCTATCCCCATTTTCACCAAATCATGTACAATATCAATGATGTTCAAACCCTGTATTTCACCCTTCAACAACAACCTCACCTGTATCGGACCACTGTATAGTGGGATCCTCACTCAATAGATTATAAAGACTTAGTCATTTATTCCCCAATGTATGTGGGAGACTATTTTTTAATACATGCTGGAGATGCTGCGGACTCGCAGCGTCGTTCTGAACTCGTTATGATCAGTATTGCCCCCATGTTTGATAACTTCGGGGAACTCCACCGGTTTCTTATAACTTTCGTATTCATGAGTAAATTTGTGCAGAGCTTCTTGGTATAAGATTCCTTTCTCATGAGGAGACTTTTCATTGTTTAATAGGTCTACCAATTCGCTTTCCATTCTTTTAAGCTTGCTTTTACGGGGTTCTAGAACCGTATCTGGACTCTTTTTGTTTTGTAGTGAAGCGTACACCTCGTGTAGAATCACGACTACTTTCTTTATTATATTAAAGTAGACAGTAATGGCTCCAAACCTGAAAATAAGATAGGTAGGAATAAACCGGTATTCGTCTATTTTTTAATACATGCTGGAGATGCTGCGGACTCGCAACGTCATTCTGAACTTGTTCAGGTTCGTTATGATCAGTATTGCCACCATGTTGATAACTTCGGGGAACTCCACCGGTTTCTTATAATTTTCTCATTCATGAATAAATTTCTGCAGAGCTTCTTGGTATAAGATTCTCTTCTCATGAGGAGACTTTCCACTGTTTAATAGGTCTATCAATTCGCTTTCCATTCTTTTAAGCCTGCTTTTACGCGGTTCTAGAACCGATCTGGACTCTTTGTGTTTTGTAGTGATGCGTACACCCCGTGTGGAATCACAACTACTTTCTTTATTATATTAAAATAGACAGTAATGGCCCCAAAACTGAAAATAAGATAGGTAGGAATAAACCCCCTCTTTGTACAATAATTCGCTTTTTCTTCCCCACAGTTTGAATTTTACGAGCGAGGACGTGTATTATGTTCTTGTAACGACGTAAGCGCAACTTCTGAGAGGGCTGCATTGGTACATTGCATTTTATAACGTTAAGACAGATTTCGCAGATGCATTTTGAAAAATCGGTGTCAATATTTTTAACAAACAAGTGTTGGAGAGTCCACGGCAACCGGTGATAGATTTTTATTAATTCACGGTATTTCTCTAGCCTCTTTGTCATTCTGGGATATACACCGTTTCAGCTCGTTTGGGAATATATTCCTTCTTAAAAGGAAGCACCCTAAATGTGTTTCGTGGGTGGAGGTCACAAACCAAATATCCGTCACGTTAGTACGTACCATCTTTATAAACTTCCAAAAACTCCTTACGCTGATTCAGGAATATTTGATTGGCTAATACCCCAATTTGTGCTACATCTCTACATTGTGCGAATAAGACTTGTGTGTTTTGTGCTTAGCGATACACCGCGCATGTATCTATTTTTGAAAAATAGATTCTGATTGATGAAGAATACGCTCATGTTAAGATGGTATGAAAACAATGTAAATGTCTCGGCAAAAGTTTTATCCATTTCCTAAATTAAATGTCACTTTCTCCATCTCATCACCATAAACGCACCCTGCAATTTCTTCCCCATTCAAATCTTCAACGTAATACATCACCTCGTCTTTAGGCCTGATAACCCTAACTTTAAAAATCTCAAGTGTCCAACTTTGCTCGTTACTCTTTATCGAACTAACATCTTAAACACCTTTGTGGAACAATATATCATCTTTAATGATATATCTTTAATGATTTTAAGCATAAACACAGTTTTGCCACAGCTTGTAGAGCCAACTATAATGCAAGGAGAAGGGCTCGTGAACCTGAATTTTTCAACAGAATCCATTTATAACACGTCACACTCTTAAGTGGAACATTTACAAAATATAAAATTTTAAGTAATGCTCCTTATATTCTACAGTCTTGTTTTTATTCTTCCCCAGAACCGTGAATGATGACGAGAATGAGGTACTGTGCGAGCAACATGTCCCCATTATAGATATTGCAGATGAGGTTGATGATACCGACGACAGTGCAGTTGTTGTTGAGGCTACAGACTGCACTATCATCCGCTCTAGCGTTCGGGAACCGCCAGCATCGACAACTGTGGCACCCCCACTCGACAATTCGAGGAGAAAGCGGGTGCATGACAACAGTCACATTGCTGAAACACCTTCCACGTCAGACGAAAAACGCGTAAAGCGCGCCAGGAGTGCGTTGCTTGTTAGGCCTACAGTACGTATTACCGAAAAACCCATACAGTAGCTCCTTCTACAAATAAAACTGTGCCCCCTTATTCCTATTTAATACCACCCGTGCCCCTCACAACAAAATTTCATTCTGTAGACAGTAGCATAACATTCGAGCTGGTGGGCACCGCCACCCCCACCCCAGCCCTGACTAGAATCCGGTACATAGTCAGGGTCGACCCGCAATCCATATATAGCAACGGTGTTCAACACGGACTGCGTCCCGTAGTTGAACGTATTGTGGAGTTTGCCTTTCAGAGCAGTGATGGACATGAAGCTAAGACGCGACTGTCCCTCGGGTTCGTGGCAGGTGATGCGGATAGAGATGATTTTTGGGTAGTAATACCGTACAGGCGTCTGGCCGCCTTAGATGTAGATTACATTTTGGGCCGTATAATGCAGGCTTCTCAAAGCAGTACCGAAATTAACATGGACAACTTCATGATAGATATAGACCAAGTTTTCCCTGTTGCCAGACATACGCCACACCTTATATGCTTAACTTCAATTCTCAGTCTATTTACAGACAGCATATAAACTCCGAGCGTGGTTGCGGCTTTATAAATCAAATGGAACCTGTAGGAAAATGAGAATTTGCGAATGCGGCAGAGTTCATATTGAATGGTAGCGGCGAGTAATATAAGGCAGATGGTATAAAGCATGTTTGCTATATGAAAGATGCTGAGCCTAAAAATAAGTCTTGTATAACTGTATACTACGACACAGAGACCTACACAGACACAGAAACCAAAGAGGTTATCACACGTTTACTTGTAACCCAGACTATCTGTGAAGAGTGCATGAACGTCGAGGGTGATGAATGCTGTAAATGTGGTGAACGAACAAACATTTTTAAAACGACCGCACACGACACCCCAGTGAAACTTTTTGTGTCCTATATTGTCAAGTTAGCGGACCAGTTCAAAAAAGATAACTGTATATTCTTGCCCATAACGCTGCAAAATTTGATACACAATTCCTTTATAAGGAACTGCTTGAACACAAGTCCTCCGTGATATTTACGGGCGATCTCCTCAAAAGAGGAAACAAACTTTTATAGATGCAGATAAGAAGTAATGTTCAGTTTAAAGACATTCTGTTATTCACACCTTGTAAATTAGCTACGCTACCCAAAGTGATAAGCGAGACACCGGAGTTCGAAAAGGGTATTTCCCTTACACTTTCCTCAACTGCGACACTTTAAATTACGTAGGACGCCCCGCCCCCAACATTAC
Source organism: Bathynomus jamesi (assembly GCA_023014485.1). Classification (NCBI taxonomy): domain Eukaryota; kingdom Metazoa; phylum Arthropoda; class Malacostraca; order Isopoda; family Cirolanidae; genus Bathynomus; species Bathynomus jamesi. Next base: position 1,610,948 of record JAJOZX010000274.1, on the reverse strand, counting down.
TTTAACTATGACAACATTAGTGATAGTGATCGTGAAGATTTTGAGAGGTACTACAACAGTTTTAATGGAGATAATCTTTACAATATAGCGGATGAATGTGAACGTTATTGTGTGAATGACGTACGCGCACTTAGAGTATGCTTCGAAGCCTATCGAAGGATGTACAATTTCCCGCATATGTAATGTTTCTCGCCTCACATGGGATTCCGTACATATGACATCTCCGCAGTGTTAGTCAAGGCACCCCAACTGGGGGAAGGGTGGGTGGAGGGGGACAACAGAGTCCAACAACATATAACATTGACATACAGGTAAGGCGCCGTTCAAAAATTACGTAACTTTATTTTGGCTAAAACCTGACCCCCACCTATAACGTTCCGTAATGTTGGGGTGTGTGGTGGGAGAAGTGCTACATAAAATCTTAGGGAGTGCATGGTCTAGCGTTACAGAACGTTCCTAGGCGATCTGGGGTGTCAATTTTTAGCAAAAATAGCGTTACATAATTTTTGAACGGCCCCTAATTATAATGTAATATCTGTGTTCATAAAGCTAAACGATTAATATGATCGTGAACAGCGTTGAACTCCATGTTTACTAGTCTTATACAATAATAAGGTTCCATTATGATTACTGCAAGTCTATATGAACAGATACCACAATACAACTTCTGATATACTGGTGAATTTGAACCAAAAATAGACATTACACAACCATCCTCCACACTCCCTCATTCCCTTCCCCACCCACCAGTCTCGTGTATATTAAACCATTATGTAACAATACTAATAAAGCTGTTTGTACAGTCCGTGTGCAGCTTTAAACCTTTACTAACTTATGAATCTACATGATTAGGTTATTTATATATATATATTGACATTGAGTGAGAAAAAGATTGAGAGACTGTGAGAGAGAGTTAGTGGGAAATGACTTATCGATTGTTACACAAAGAACTTGTTAACAGTTTCGATCTGAAAAACAGTAACTGATTATCAAAATCACATAAGAATAATCCACGGTTATACTAGCATAAATATATTTATATATACTTATAAATTCATACGATATTATACTAATGTTTGTGAAATGACGTTGATGGGCCAAACCGTGGTGTTGACAAGGTTACTTGCTTTCGCCGTTCAGGAGAGACTAAATATGGGCGTGTCAGTAAAAACCGTAAGATGATGATGGCATGAAGCAGGATATCACCACCGGTTTGTGGCTGATGCCTATTATATTAATAGCGTTTTCCAGACTCTATTTGTATTATCAATGTGGAGAGATAATGATTTAATCACGATGGACAGATAAACCCATTAATGTTTTCCAGATTTCCTTTTGCATTATCAATGTGGAGATATTATTAGATCTTATAAAGGAATATATATATATATATATATATATATATTATATATATATATATATATATATATATATATATATACAATAAAACACCAATTCTTTATTACAACAAATATACAATGGTTGAGAATGTTTTACTAAGTAGTTTATCATACAAAATGATAAAGTCATACAAAATGCTCACAATTTGCCATAGATTAACATAAATGGCACAGCTACACCCGGTTCATAGTTAGTATTTGGTCCATCCCCCATTATTTTCTATTACATATTGTAATCTGTGTGGCATAGCTGAAACATGGTTATGTATGATGTGTGGGTTCCTTCAGAACGTCTCCCACTCAGCCATAGTGTGATCCAGCAGCTGGCGGCTGGGTCGCTCCTGCCCAGGCTCCCACGAGTTCACCACATTCACCCACACGTTCTCAATGGGGATGAGGTCACACCTCTTTCAAGGCCAGTTCAGTAGTTCTAGATTTCGCTGATCCTCGAACCACCTTCTAACAATCCTGGCGGTGTGGATGGGAGCATTGTCCTCCAAATGGATTTTAAATATTAAAAGTGGAATTATATCTCATCCATACGCTTCATCAGTTACCCACTATTCGAGATAGGTTTTAACCCTTATGTACAGTATTAGGGGTTTCCCTCAGCTAAATGTAATTGTGCGCCGTTATACAAATAATAGTCTGTAGTTATCCAGAATAAAATTATAAAGTGTTGTCATAGTATTAAAAGAGTTAAAGAACAATTTTATGAACATTATTCCTCCCGTGCAAATGTGGAAACCGGACATACAAATGCATGTAATATATAAATCTTACTCTACTAATAGTATAATATTCTATAACACAAAAATACAACATACCTGCATAAAGATAATCTGCTCAGGATAGGGAAAGGCATACGCGCGTACAGAAGGCAGCATCACCTCCTCCATGATCTCTATATATTGACATTTATTTTGGACTGTGACTGGTCGAGATTGAGGTCGTATATCAAGGCAAGTTTTACCTCTTGGTATGCGGGTACAGTTTCAGCAGCACCCAACGTAAATGAATCTCTCGGTAAGATAGATTTGAAGCTCTCCACACTGAAACCTATTTATGCTAAATGGATTTTCTCTGCATAGGATAACCCACACAAAATGAAGGAGACCATTCGGAAGGGTTGGGAAATTAGCGGCATTGATGACATTTTTGTTATACAGTAATAATACAGTATAACTTAAAATGTTTTTGCTGCTTTTACTTTGCAATGTTTTATTACAAAATACTGAATTTACTTTCCGAATAAAGTATTTTAATGATCTAAGTTTTATTTCCTTACTATCTCCCAAAGATTAGTTTAAATTGCCAAATTTTCGCCTGCTGGATATTTTCGTGTAAATTATAGCCTACGCGAAAAACGCGAAAATTTCCTGTAGGCGAACATTTCGCATTCACTAGTATATAAAAAGTTCTACTGTAGTAGCTGTTCATATAGATTTGCAGTAATCATAATGGAACCTTATTACTGTATAAGACGAGTAAACTACATGGAGTTGAACGCTGTTCAGGTTCATATTAATTGTTTATCTTTATGAACACAGAAATTACATTATAATTACCTGTATGTCAATGACTGCACATTCAATTGTCCTTTAGATATATATGTTTGTGTTATATGTTGTTGGACTCGGTTGTCCCTCCTCTACCCCACCTTCCCCCAGTTGGGGTACCTTGACTAACACTGCGGCGTTGCCACATGTACGAAGTCACCTGTGAGGCGAGGAACATTACATATGCGGGCAACTGTACATTGGCCGATTCAACTGCGACCCGTTACAAGCCGCAACCACGATCATATCATTCTGTTTTACTGTGTTCAAGAACAACTTCATGATAAAGACACTAGCCGTCATTCCCAGAAACAACACACGTAGTTATGGGTATAAAGCTATTTACTGGCTCATACAGCTAAACAACAGACCGGCGTATACATGAAACATGCTCGCAACATGGTATAAGTGACCATTAAGATCAGTGGTCGCGTTTTTGGGTAGATGGTCTAAGCGAAGACCTCGACACTGGTGAAAAGTCATCGTACTCCTTTAACGTCCTGAGTGTGGTATCATAGGAGATATCTATGGCAGATCTCCGGCCGACAGTCTCGCATGGACCCGTACCCGCGATCAACTTGAAGGATAAGGTAGAAGCATCAGGATACCCGCGAGGGGTTGAGACCGAAAGTGAAAAATCAGCGTATATTCAACGCTGCCGTGATCGTGAAAGGATACATCTTGAACAGGGCTACATCTTGAACTGACAAGCGTTTTAGTGCAAAGTTGTGCCTATATAGTCTTTGGAGGAAATTTGCCGAGAATACAGACAAGGGAAACGTTCATCTTACCCAAAGTTATAATGGAATGTGGGATTACGCCAACGCTCTCGATAAAGATGTCATGGAGATCGTGAATGTGGGTAATACTCACATAATAAAGTACAATAGAACCGAATTGGCTACAGATACATCACGTGTCACAACATACCTGTAGCCAGTTTCACAACAGCATACTCGCATCAAACTTTTGAGTCTACTGCATCCTCTTGGACGGAGGGTTCTGTACGCAGATACAGATAGTGTGATATTCACGGAGAGGAAAGGTGAATATATGTCTTCTATTGAGGAATTCCTTGGAGAGTTGACTGAGAAGATTTAGGATGAGTATGGAGATAACGCCTACTTTGATTCTTTTGTCTCAACAAGCCCAAAAACTTACGGAGTACGGGTGAGAGTGGGGTAGGAAATGAAATATATCGTGAAAGCTAAAGGCATCACTCTTAACCAGGCGAACCGGCGGATCTTCAACTTTGATTCGCTGAAAGAGCCTAGTGAATTTAGAAGATGAGGGAGACCAACCACCCCACCTGGTTGTAGGAACTCATAACTTTCTGGCACAGAAGTTGGTGTGTATCAAGGAGCTTAGGGGACGAAAGTGTGTCGTAACATAAAGGGAAACGATACTAGGTGCCTAGTATCTACGACAGTGTTCCCTTTGGATACCGTGAGGTGTGAATATTTGTTATATAAATAAATGCTATATTAAAGTCTATTTATTGTTGACTAAATTTTACAATTTATTCATTTTTCCTATTTATGACATGTATTTAATTATGTTTCAGCTGGCGTTTCATTTTCTCCTGTGTGTGTGTGTGTGTGTGTGTGTGTGTGTGTGTGTGTGTGTGTACAGGAAAAAATCTATGCACCACTTATGCATGTTATCTATGCATGTTACTGACCAATAAAGAGTCACGTGACTCTGCTACTAATCGCGACATAACTCCTTCCTGTGTACTCAGTTGACCCCCACAAGCCCTGGTTCTCAGACGTATCTTTTTAAGTGTTTAACTGTTACTGTTAAAAAATTCACGCGTGGACAAAAAATAACGATGGCGACCGATGATATTGCATGCTCTACATTTCTGTAGTAGTATTCACTAAAGTCTACAGATGTGGTGAACACCCAAAGAATTTCGAGTCATCCCTCCTTTGAAACTTTTAAGGCCACATTAAATCGTGCGTAGCATGAAGAGCAAGATGTCCAAATACTCTATGGATATTCTGGTAAGAGCATTGCTGGGCTTCTGGCTCAAGCGATGTAATGAAATATGTTGTTGGATTAAACTGTACCAAAGAGTACATATATCATGAAATGAAAGAAGCCAAGCTTCCAGAAGAAAAACAAAGGATCTGGGTTGTGAACCTTGTTGATGAGTGGTAAGACAGGAGATATTATACCATGTAACATCACACCGAGTACGTGTACACTGGGGCGGAGAATGTAAATCTTGTGATTATGGACAGTTTAAAGGACGAGTAAAGTTTGAGGACGAGTATCGTTTGTCCAGTAAAAAGGACAAATATGAACACATGTTTCTCTCAAATAGATCGCCAGAGTGTTAATAAATGTGCATAGTTCGAGAAAGTACGATGGTGAGTACCTCTGAACGAAGATGTATGGTACACATTCCAGGAAGTGTGTGTGTGTGTGAGTGTGTGTGTGTGTGTGTGTGTGTGTGTGTTAAAACATTAAAACCGATATTACTTCATGTATCGCAGATGGAAAAATTCTCTAAACGCCTACCCGGTATAATGGGTTACAAATATTCGTTTGAGTCACCAGTGCGTATCGAATCTTTCATGTTGGAACAATCTCGTACACGAGTCACTAACGCTTGGCTGCGTTCATGAGGCACTCCCATCTGACTCATACCCGCCCCACATCTCCCACCTCCACAACCGCGCGCACGGTCCCCCCCCCCCGAGTCGAATAGCGCACCGGCGGCGTATAGTCGCCTCTGAGTTTGACCCGTCTGGACGTTCTCTCCTCGCAGGAAGATGAAAGATGGAACTCTCGTTGAGCAGCTTCCTTAACCATTTGAGTCCCGTTGGCCTCTTTTACGACCATGCAGGCCGAGTACGAGCGAGTCCCAATGGCATCTTGGAAGGCCATAGTAGATTTTCTTAAATAAAAGTAATTTGTTATGTTTTATTATTATTTATTGTTATTTATCTTTAGATAAGCATGTTTCCAAAGTTTACCGAAGAAATGATAATGATATGAAAAATAAATATAAATGTACATTTTAGTTCTGAAGCATGCACAATAGGGTGGATCACTTTTCACTTTTTTTTAAAAATTATAGCTGGTCAAAGTTTTTCCCTTGATTTGGTTCAGTGGAAGTACAATGACACCATGTTTACCAAAATCGATCAATATTTAGGGGTCGCGCATCGACCTTGAAAATTTCAATTTTGGAAATTTGGCCAAATTGACAATTTTTTACTGAATAAAGATAAATCATCAAATGACCATATTTTCTGAATCCTCTCAGTGAAAGAAATCCTCTCAGATACTTACCAAGTTGATCGGACAAGTGGTTTAGAAGTTACACTCACCTAGAAATAACATTAAAATTTAAAATACCGTATTTGTCCCCCGTTATGGACGTAATCATAGCATCAGTAGCTGGCGCATCCTAAAATCCCAATTACACACACACGCTATGTCTATGACCAATATTTTTACTAATCACAGTTTGCTGTTTACAGATCAACTGTGTCAATTGATTCTTGTTTGATAAGTCTAGACTTTAGTACAATGGATAAACTGTTAACAACCAGGAGTGGGAAGACTCTGAAAGTTACTTATTCTGGAAAAGAGAAAGCAGCAACAACAGCACCACCTTCTCTAAGGTCAGCCACGGACGTCTTCTTAATTGGTCAGCCATCTTCCTCGATCGGTGGTGCCAAATTGCCAACCACCCATCAAGTTCTCCAGTACTTCTTCTATGCCAAGCAGGAAACTACTGACAGGAAGGCCGCCGTAAAAGACACGGTGGCCAATGTTCTGGCATTTTGGAACATGGCACGTATAAAGACGATCACGAGGCGTAACTGCGAAAGAAAACTGGAGTTACTGTGGGAAGAGTGGCGCTCGCTGCAGAAGAGCAAGATGAGAGACAGTGACGCGGGAAAAGGCAGGGAGAAGTTTTCAGAAAATCTGAACAAGCTCTGGGACATCGGAGCTCCCGGTGCTATTGAAGAGATACAGGAAAGTCGACTGCTCTCAGACAACAACAAACAAGACGATATTAAATTTTATGAGGATCAACGGGGCCTGCGCCAGGCAACAATGAGTGGGAATGATAAAGGGTTCGTTGTCAAGAGAAAACGGCAACTCTCAAGACAACAATCTCGTGATGAGCCAGGCACCTCAAAAACGAAATTAGGAACCGAAGCTGAGAGCGACGATGAATCTATAGAAAGCAGATCATCGAGCAACTCCGAATCACAGCTAGAACCACCATACCGACAGCCGAGAGAATCAACTGTATCAATCAGCCTTCCTCACCGCATCCTCAATCCACCGGCTGTTATTGAAGTGGCTGATCGCTTCAGGATGTCCAATAATCAGGTGTGTACAGTATATATCAGTAATGATCTTTCCTTGACAAAGATATAATAGACGTAACGACGGAAAATTTAGTGATTATTTTGTCACATAAAAACCATACGCATCCTTGTCAATTTCCTTATAATTTCGCACATAGGTGGCAAGTGTCGTGGCGGCAGTCCTACGTTCGGCAGATCCGCCCGCAGACCTGGACAAATTCAGTATCTCGAAGGACACGTCTCGCCGTGGAAGAGTGGCACATCGTTGTGAAGTGTCGACAGCTGTGCAGAAATCCTTCGTATCTCCGAGGCACGCTGTCGTCCACTGGGACGGTAAAGTAATCAAGGTCAGTTTGGCCCTCACCGTGGACGACAGTGAATTAACATGTTCCAGTGACGACAGTGGATTGGCATATTCCAGTGGACGATAATGGATTGGCATGTATGACATACGTTTCAGGACTCTCTTGGATCATTGGAGCACCGCCAGGCGATTCTCATCTCCGGAGCTCCCCAATGCACAGAAGGAAAGTTGCTGGCCGTTCCGACTGTTGCTGACGGCACCGGTCTGTCCCAGGCCCAGGCGACCTTTCGTGCTCTCAAAGACTGGGGATGCGAGAACAACGTGATTTGACTGTGCTTCGACGCAACTTCCTCCAATACGGGGAGGGTGCAGGGTGCGGTGGTCTGGCTGGAGAACATGCTCGGTAAACCGCTCTTCCAGCTGGGCTGTCGCCATCACGTTATGGAGCTCATCGTGGGGGCAGTGGTCATCACCGCGTATTCGTTTCAGATCATCTACTACACGAAGCTCCTGATGTTCAGCGGTCAGCTGGAGTTCGACGACGAGCTGGTACAGAAACTTCAGAGAGTGGTACTATTTACTGCACTCCTCTACGCACCTGCCTGGCTGGCGGCTCCTGTCGCAGCTGATGCCCCGCTGAATGACCTTGTGTTGTACCAGCGTCTTCTGCAGTACAGGGCTGTGGATCGCGAGATTGCAGAGGCTTCACTGGCAGTGATCAGGCGGCACTTGTGGTATCTGAGGCCTCAAACCGTCGTTTTCGCCCTCTGCAGTGACAAAGTGGAAGACACTGTGAAGCACGAGATGGCAAAGAAGCTGTGCCGCCTCGCTGTGCCCGAGGACTTCACGTATGACAACGTCTCGGTTGATGACACGACGCGCCTTCCGGACCTGATCGATGAGTCATCGTGGTTCGTGTTCACAGGCCTGCAGGTGTGCGCGTCTACGTGGCTCACTCTGCCAGTGAATAAGTGGGATCAAGATAAGAACTACTGTGATCTGAAGAATGTCATCTCGCATCTGAAAGTTACCAACGACGTGGCAGAGAGAGGGATAAAACTGATAGAAGATTACGCGAACACTGTCACAAAAGACGAGTCACAGCTGCAGGGTCTTCTTCAGCTCGTGGAAAAGAGCCGGAAAGAACTCGGTGACTTCAAGAAGTCGTCACTTGCCAAGATAACGTAGCGCAGAGGGAAAGGGAGTTAGCAGAGAGAGTACATGGCGCACGCCTTAAGATGACGTGTGTTCTAACCACGATTCATACAGTTTTTGAACCTAGTTAGGGGCACCGGAGTAAGTGCCTTTAGTGATATCGGTAAACCGTTTTAATACAAAATACATTTGATCTTTCCTTATTCGTTTTATCTTATCGTAAAAAGCAGACAATGGCAGACAGCATATGGAGGTACGGGGACAAATACGGTATTTTAAATTTTAATGCTATCTCAAGGTGAGTATAACTTCTAAACCACTTGTCCTATCAACTTGGTAAGTATCTGAGAGGATTTCTTTCACTGAGAGGATTCAGAAAATATGGTCATTTGATGATTTATCTTTATTCAGTAAAAAATTGTCAATTTGGCCAAATTTCCAAAATTGAAATTTTCAAGGTCGATGCGCGACCCCTAAATATTGATCGATTTTGGTAAAAATGGTGTCAGTGTACTTCCACTGAACCAAATCATGGGAAAAACGTTGACCAGCTATAATTTTTTTAAAAAAGTGAAAAGTGATCCACCCTAATGCACAATACAAAGTTTTGTACTCACCAAAAAAATCCATTTCGTTTTGAAGAAAAGATTTCATTTTTCTAAAATACTACTCCTTTTCATACATAAACTAAAAGTGTTCCTTTTCAGTACAGAAAAATAACTAATAGAGTTCCTTTTCAAAAAAATAAATTTCAGTGTGGTATTCAGCAAAGCAATTCAGGCAGAGTGGAACACGGCATTCCTTGCACCAAGTAGTTACTTTGGTCGGTTTTTTTAGGGCGCCTTTGCGAATTATAGCAGACATGGCAGCGTCTTTGCACGGATCTTTGCCTTGGATCCTTCTTTTCAATGACAGTCAAATGGTGTCGAGATATATAATTTGCAGCCTTTACCCTATCTGGTGGGTTTGCAATGGGTCTACGGGGAGTAAGGTTTGTAGGATTGCCATGCTTTTCAGGTATAGCATGAATACTAGAGAGACTAAATTCACGCACAGTCATCTTCTTGGCTGTCTTGAAGACGTATAGATGGTGTGCATTCCTGCATGTCACATTTGTCCACCAATCTCATATTTGTATTGTAGTCTAAGACTATATCCGGTTTCTTGATAAATATAAGTAAGTTATAGCTAATTTTAACAGAAAATTGTAAAAGAAAACGTGAAATTTGTGGATAACTAATTTAAAATCCATAGACAGGTCAGGAAGTGTTTTAAAAATTTGGGAAAAAACAGTGAATTTTCCCATTGTTTCCGGGCTGCTGCAGTGGCATAGGAGAGGCCAACGGGACTCAAAAGGTTAATGCAGTGTACGACGTGTCTGTGTTGAAGTCTGTGCGTGTATTCAGGCGTAATACCGGTGCTATTAATTATGTACTTGAGGCGAAATGTAGACAATCAAACTCTGGTAAATGCAATGTTATTTATTTAAGTGCTGAAGAGATGAACAGAATCTTCGTGCTGGTTGAGAAGTGGGGTGACGACAGTTATAAAATACCTGTGGATGTAGGCACAAAAAGAGAAGAGATTAGTGATGCACCCTCATACGCCATTATTTGTCCACTCTGCGTAAATCGTGATACAAACCAACAATGCATTGATATACGATTGATGTGGTGGAAGAATGCTGCTGACAATAGTGCCCTTATCAACACGCGAAGCCGTTTCAGTCTCGACAGAATGTTTGAAGTCGTCGGTTTCCGTAAACTAAAACCTATATTAGACGCGCATGTTGCTGATATCCGTTATTTTGACACGGTGCTTGAATACGCCTACACCGTCCTGCTCGATGACTTTACCAAATGTAGGGACGAACAAGGCGAGAATGGTGTGGAACTGGATCCGTATTTAGAAGGTGCAGACTCCTCGAAATATCATGAACTTTGGTACAAAGGACTAGAACGGTACAGGGCTGAACTCACCCTCACGGTTCTTTAGGGAAAGGAGTGTTTATAAACTTGAATTTAATGGTGATGTTGTAGCAAATGATGTCATCTTTGTGCGTGCTTTTGACTCTGTTCTATCCGTATTTAAAGAGCGTGATAGTGTGACCCCAAATTGTAAAGTGGGTACAAAAATAGTGTTAAACGAGTATACTTTGAGTGGAGAATTAATGTTAAATCGCATTTATTGTGTAGTACAAAGCAATGTGGATGTAAATGTGGACTCGATTATGTGCGAGTTTACTATTTTATTTAAGCGTGGTAGAAACTGACCTTAATCCATATTCCCATTAAACCAGTCTTTTATCTTGTTGCAGGCAATGTTGCATGCAATTACACTCGTCCTTTTTGCAATCATACTACTCCAAGAGTGTACAGCGTTGTATTAAATTAGTGACGGACTCTTCATGTTCGGTATTTGGGTTTGTAGCACGACATGGTTTTATCAGAACTTGAGTGATTTCACGTGGTATGATGCCAGACGTAGAAACCAAAAAAGATTTTGCTAAAAGTTTGCCTTCTTTATTCGAATACTTTGTTTTTTTTGTAGTTACCGTTTGTGTATTCATTTGCTGTGTTTCTATACTCTATATGTATTTAATAAAACAAATTAAAAAAATGGTTATTTTTCTTTCCTTTCTTTATATTCCTTGCAACAAAACACTAAATTTGAGAATATCATTAATCCAGAAAAGAAAAAGTAAATAGAAATTCATTAAATAACCTGAAAATTATTTGCAGAATTTATATTTTTAAGTTTTATGTGGGTTATATCTATTTGTTTCCCCCTAGTTACGACACCCATTTCATATTTCTTCAAAAATGGGGCAGTTCAAGATACTCTAGAATATTATTTCAGTTTTCTTTGTGTTTCCTAGTTAAAACCACAATAAAATTTCATTGTGCCTAAGAGGAAAGAAAACTTTTGTCTGGTTTCACTGCCATAATATATACAGGGTGTTTCATAACATGTGGAACGCATTTTCAGGATGGATTCAGGACCTGAAAACATTGAAAAAACTTACATAAATATATGCCCGAAATCGCTTTGTTTCCGAGTTACAACCCGAGTTACAAACCCCAACCCGCAACCTGTTTACAAACAATGTTTGCCGACAATATTTGTGAGTGTGTACGAGACTTATTTCATGTATTGCCTTGCCGATTGTAATGTTTCGTACACTCTATGACTGGTTACAATATCGTTGAGTGTAGAACCATCAGTCAGTTAAAGGTACATCGCGGTGTTTCACTGTACGTATTCGTAACTTCTTACCGTGAATAAGTGCAGTCCAGTGAAAAAAAACCTTAAGGGTTTTTGTACTATTCAGTGATAGTGTGCATTTGAAGTGAGAATGGAGGCTTATTCAAACAGAGAAATGGCAGACATGCATCTCATGTATGGACTTGCGAGTGTAATGCGGCCGCAGCAAGACGTCTGTATTCAGAAAGGTTTCCGAATCGCCATCTGCCAGATAAGAAGACCTTCCAGAGAATAGACGAGCGTCTTGGTGATACAGGAACAGTGAATGAACAAGCAAGTTTCAGATGGTGGTAAACCAATCAGCGCCAGTACTGTTGAGTTGGAGGAGTGGGTCCTGAATCGCGTGGAGGAACATCCTGGCATCAGCACCCGAAGGATAGCAGCAGCAGAGGGTGTAAGAGACACAACTGTATGGAGAATTTTGCTGGGACAACAGGTTTACCTATATCACATTCAGAGAGTACAAGGCCTTACTGAAGCCGATTTCCCACCACGAGAGGCTTTTTGTACTTGGTTCCTTCAACAGTCTGCTCGCGATCCTCTTTTTCTATCCTCCGTGTTGTTTTCTGATGAGGCTGCCTTCACCAAAAATGGCGTGATCAATTTTCACAACATTCATCACTGGGCCGAAGAGAATCCGCATGCCATCATCCAGTCAAGGCACCAACAACAATTTAGTATCAATGTATGGGCAGGACTTATTGCCGAGAACTTAATGGGTCCTTTTGATTTGCCTGGAAAATTAACAGGAGAATCCTATTCCAATTTTTTAAGGAATGATTTAAGCGATTTACTAGATGAAGTTCCTCTTATTGTCCGACGTCGTATGTGATTTATGCATGACGGCGCTCCGCCTCATTTTAGTCGAGTAGCCAGAGACTATTTGATGACCATTTCCCTAATAAATGGATAGGCCGTGGAGGACTCATTGCGTGTCCTGCTCGCTTCCCTGACCTGAGTCCACTCAATTTTTACCTGTGGGGTCTTCTGAAATCCATCGTTTACGTGACACCCATTGACAACGTTGAAATGCTTCGCCAACATGTACGTAGAACAAGGATGCCAGAAAATCCGAACAATACCTGGAATGTTTGAACGCGTCAGACAGTTCTATGATGAGACGTGTTCAGGCATGTATTCAAGCGCAAGGCGGTTATTTTGAGTATTTCCTTTGAAGGTAAGGCGGATACTTGCTGGAACACACAACGGTTTGTAACTCGGAAACAAAGCGATTTCGGGCTTTTTTAATTGTTTTCAGGTCCTGAATCCATCCTGAAAGTGCGTCCCACAAGTTATGAAACACCCTCTATGAGTCTATATATATGGATCGATTCATTATATATATATAATATATATATATATATATATATATATATTAGTAGTGGACCGGATATCCGCATCATTTTTAACATCCGCATCCGCACTTCTGACTGCGGATGTTATGCGGATATTACCTCTAATAAATTATGCAATTTACAATTAAATTAGCTTATAAAGTAGCTTATAAGGCCCAATCAGGCTCATTTCATGTAAAGTATTAATTATTAATGAACAAACAAATATATAAGCCTCAAAATATAAATACCTGGTAACACAGAAAATTGAATGAAACTTGTTTCATTGAATTTTCTTTGGCTGAAACTCTTGAGAAAGTTATTATTTTTATCATAATGAAATCATTAATATTAATTTTAATTCTTATGCATTGCCTGCCATAATAGTAATATCACATAATTTGAAAAAGTATGTCATATATTCATAATTCTATATTATATTGATAGATTAACTAAATATCCGCATCCGCGTATATTGAAATTAAAGATCCGCATTCACATCCGCATCCGCAGATGTTGAAAAACTGACATCCGGTCCACCACTAATATATATATATATATATATATATATATATATATTATATATATATATATATATATATATAATTAGGGTGATTCAAAAAAATCAAAGTTTTTTTTTTAATTGTTCAACCTGTATTTTTGTTCCCTATGACAAAAAAGTAGTGTATGCCAAATTTGGTGAATTTTAAATAAAATTTACTATGTGCTACCAGGCGTCAAAGTTCCCCCTTTTTCAATTTGTTTGTTTTTACAACTTATGATTTTATGTTCAATTGTTTATATTTCAGAATTTTTAATTAATGGTTTATATACTAGCTTGCTTTTAATTGTTGCTTGGAACTCGTAATTTTGATACCAATTAATCGATTATGGAAGCTAGGCCTAACTCACCATCACCCAGTTGCTCATTTGGGAGAAGTCAGTCGGACCTGCTGTAACGCGCGTTCGGAGTTACTCGATTTATTTTTAACACCATGAAAATGCTAATACACGCATAATTTGAAGTTACGCCGCTTTTAAATAATAAAAAAAACATAAAAATACGGTACATAAACTGTCGTAAACACAAAACACATGCACATACGGTCATACCCGCGTGTGTTTCTGGACGCCAGGCGGAATCGAAGCACGTGTGTTTGGGTTCGTGTGAACTCCGCCATGTTGCTGACAGTGATCCCAACATGGAACGGAGCAGCACATTCAACAGAAAATTAGAGGATCTTCTCCGATGCTACAAGGAAATTTATCGGCAGAAAAAGAATGTGGCACAGCAGTCAACACTAGATGCGTATTTCAAGAAGCCAGCTGTTGCTACAACCTAAAATGACGATGTTCTCGACGTACTTTAACATTTTTTTAATTATGCATTTTACATTTACGTTATTAAATACATTTTTTGCTTGTAATATTTGTTTTTTATCCATTTCGTATTAGTATATTTTGGTAAAAGGGGTTAAACAATTAATATGTAATACATTGACTTTAAGGAAAAAATTATTTGGCAAGAATGCATCCCGAATTATAACATTGTCCCTATGGTAAAACGCGCATGTCATTGCGCGCGTTTGCATAACGCACCATTTTTCAGGAACGCATCCCGCGGGTTATAGCAGGTCCGAATATATATATATATATATATATATGTGTGTGTGTGTGTGCGTGTGCGCGTGCGCGCGCGTTGATGCAGCTATACAATTTAAATGTAAATATTCTCATTTCCCATTCCAAATTTTAATTACTGCAAAAACTTTGCATATTAAATAGATAATAAACTTTTTAACAGTCACTTCCACTTCTGTGAAAATAATATTCATGATGTAAACTATTCAGTTTCAGGACTTTGTCATTTACATTCGTTCATGACGCTGGAAATATACAAACAATATTTATCTTTGAAAAAGTTCGAAAATTTTTAGAATGAAAAATATATTTTTTTGTTTGAATTTTGTAAGAGTTCTTTGAAGAACGCCAATATTTTGACTCTCTATGCAAAGTAATCGTAAAGTTACACCAACCCAAAGAGCATTGTATAATTACAGTATGTATGTGGTTGTGTAATTTTACGATGCTGATATATATATATAAATTTAGGGTGGTCCATAAAATCAAACTTTCGATTTTTTCAGCTCCCACCCGCCTAATCTGTCACTATAGCAGAAAATAAATTGTGAAAAATTTCACTCACATCGGTGCATAATTAGTTGTCGCTCATGGGGTTATATGTTCTTCTCTGAGTCACTCATTACTATGATCTATTACAGGTGCTAATTAATGCCGTTTTCTCCTCTTTCACAGGTTGGAGTGTTAAATATAGCTATATGAAATAGATTTTAATAGATATTGGTATACCATACATTGGTTTATATTGGTTACATTTACTTACGCTGACGGTCATGTCAAAAACATGTGGTTTTTACTTGTTGGACAAACCGGACCAAAAGATTTTAGGCAGTAAACTGCGTTCAAATGGCCAGGTCCTAGGTGTTTTTTTAAAACATCATGTGAATAAGAAAGACACCAAACAAAGCGCCGAAGAAGTGCTGGAGGAAGTTTTCTAATTTTGGGAAAGAGCCCGCATACCAACACGCCGGAAGGACTACTGTTTGGAGAAGCTTTTGGTGTTGTTGAAAGAGTGGCAGGCTTTGAAAAAGAACAAGGGAAGGCGAATTCCAAAACTAGTCCAAAACGAGACGTCTTTCAGAAGTAATCTGAACAATTTGTTCGACATTGCACATGGAAATGCTCTCCAGATGATCCAGTTTCAAGAAGATCGCGACTTCCTTCTTGCTCAAAGAGAGCCCAGTCGGCGTGGCACAATGGGCTCTGTCGACAAAAAATTGGCGGAGAAGGAGCAGAAGGTTGCAAAGCGGAAAGCAGAGGAAGACGTTCGAAAGAGGAAAGCAGTCGAAGAGCAAGCCTCGACATCACAAACAGCCGAACTTGCTTCTTCAAACTCTGCCGATGACGAGTTTCTTGAGGGAGCCACTGGAGGTTGTCTTTCTCCCACCCAAAAAAGAACACGCCAGGCGAAGAATATTTTCAATTCAGAATTATCCTCAGCCTTAGAGAGGACGGGGGTGAGTGACCGGATGGCGCTTTACATTGTATCGGAAACAGCTCACAGCCTTGGCCAAAACCTCGAGGAACTGACTCTCAGCCGATCCTCTGTTAAGCGCAGTCGAGAGCATCATCGCAGGCAGCAGGCTGAATCGGTCCAAAAAGGATTCCATTCCGGACCAGTGGTGGTGCACTGGGACGGAAAGCTTCTGCTAGACCTTACCAACAAAGAGCAGGTGGACCGGCTTCCCGTCTTGGTGTCCACCTCAGATGGCAACTGCCAGCTCTTGGGAGTGCCAAAAATAGCTTCGGAAAGTGGGCAACAACAGGCACAATCGGTGTTCGATCTCTTGCAACTTTGGGGGCTAAATGAAAGAGTGATGGGGATGTGTTTCGACACTGCAGCTGCTAACACTGGCCGTCACTCATGATGTTGTTTGCTCTTAGAGCAGAAGTTGCAGAAAGAGCTGCTCTACTTTGCATGCAGGCATCATATCATGGAGCTAGTTGTCGCCGCCGCGTTCAGGGCGTGTCATGACGCAATTTCTGGTCCTAAAGTTCTGTTATTCAAGAGATTCCAGCAACAATGGAACTACATCGACAAAAGCAAGTTCCAAACAGGTGTCGACAACCCCACTGTTGGTCCATCCCTATTACCAGTCGGAGAAGAACTTCTGAAGTTCGCCAAAGACCAAATCCAGCGCGAAACGTACCGAGATGATTACAAGGAATTTTTGGAACTCACCATTGTCTTCCTTGGTGGAAATCTTGAATCGCCGATTCGATTCAAGCACTCAGGTGCGATGCATCACGCTCGCTGGATGGGCAAGGTCCTGTATTCTATCAAGATGTGGATGTTCCGGGAGCAACTGCAGCATCTCACGCCGAAAGAGAAAACATGCTTGCAAGATATGAACATCTTCGCTGTGAAGGCATGGTTCACTGCTCCGATGGCCACTTCCGCTCCAGCCCAGGACCTTTGCCTCTTGGAATCATTGCGGTCGTATCCACAGCAGATCTCCAAAGCAGCCAGTGAGAAGCTGGCAGGACAGCTTTGGTACCTCTCTGAGGAAATGATTTCATTGGTCTTCTTCGATGCCGATGTTCCATCTGCAACGAAACGTCGGATGGTCGCAGCCCTATACAAGAAAAAGGGTAGAGAAAAGATTTCAAAGCGAGTCAACCCACATTTCAGTTCGTCTTTGAAGAGCCTTGTGACGAAGAATTCGATGAGGTTCTCGAACAACTGCAGTTGTCTGCATTTTTCTTGAACAAAGATCCGGATGAATGGGAAAAAATGGAGGAGTTTCAGGTGGCGCTTAGGGTTGTAGAAAACCTCAGGGTGGTGAATGACCATGCTGAGCGAGCTGTGGCCCTCATCCAACAGTACAGCGGCCGCCACATCAAAGACGAGGAGAAGCTGCAATATCTGTTGCAAGTAGTGTCGGAGCATCGCCGGAGGTTTCCGGATGCCAGAGAAAGCTCTTTGACTGGGCGACAATGAGTGGATGCCAACCATGACACCCCCGTCGTAGAACGGATAGTACTCATCCATCAGCTCGTGGATGTGAGGGACCCAGAGGCGGTGAAGCTGTAGTGCATACCATATAGTACCTACAGTGTATTACATTGATAGAAGGATAAATTTTGAAACTCGTGAGCGACCCCTAAATATGAAATGATCGAAACGAAAATTTACCTGCAACATTTTCTCACAGAACCTCACAACTTCAGTAGGTGGGAGCTAGGAAATATTAAACGAAAATTTCCCCTATGTACAGTAGTTATGGACCACCTTTATACATATATATATATATATTCCCCAGGTGGTATAATGGTTAGCATCGTTGATTACGAATCTGCCGGCCCCGGGTTTGATTCCCGGCGACGCATGCAACGCGCAGCTCACTCAGCTATTCATCCTTCTATACAATAAACATTTTGGTTGGTACATAAATGAGTACCGTGGATAGCCTAGTGGTTAAGACGCTGGGATGATGATCGGGAGGTCGTGAGATCGAGAAGAGCGAGAACTTTGTAATTTCTGACCACCCGTGGTAGGTCGTGGTTCGAATTCTACGTTAAGCTGTAGGTCTAAAGTGGAGCCAAATGCCTGACCTTTATCAGAATAAACAATTAGGACGGAAGCAAATCCAATTAACCAAGGTTATATATATATATATATAAATGAACAATGAATAATTCCTATATTCTTATATTCATTCATATAATTCTTATATAATTCGTATATTTATATAAATCCTAATATTTATATAATCCTTATGTTCATTATATTCATATAATACTTATATTTGTATACAATTATATTCATATACTCATTTTTACGTAGAGACCAAAATCGCGTAACACTGACACGAGTTTGGATAAATTTTTTACTTGCTTTCTATTTTATAATTGGTGAATTATTTATTTTTAAACTACTTAATAATTTTTTTAGATTTAGCTTAATAACGTAATCTTGTTCATTCCCTGTATACATTCTCTCTTCGTTGTAAAAGATGAAGTAATGTCCTGCTTAACGTTTAATTTTGAATCTTAAGCCTTTCATTTTTGCTCATGTGCATGTTTATAATTCGTGATTGGAAGGCATATTTCAATTTCCATTTTTAGTTATCTCGGCAGATCATGATAACATGAGATCTGTCAATATGCGGTTTAAAATAAAAATATGGCTTCCTCTTGCTTAGGAGTCTAGACCTTGCTACAGCTAAAGTAGCAGTCTAGATCTTGCTACAACTAAAATAGCAGTCTAAACCTTGCTACAGCTAAAATAGCAGTCTAGACCTTGCTACAGCTAAAATATTTGTTTTGTCTTTAAATAATTTGAAAAGTAAATCAGCCTATTGAGAATAAATAAAAAAACAGATCAGCATTAAATAATAATGATGTCAGTAAAAATTTCAGTATAAAAACCCATAAAATTTCTCCAATGTTCATTCTGAATCGGCTGACCTAACTTAGAGGCTGAGCATTACTTGTAACATTTTAGCAGTAAAACTACAGTAAGAAAAAATTTTTTGTCTTCTCCTTCGAGAACCTTCAGAGAATTTAATAAGTTCCACAGAATCCTCCGATCCACTCCAAGAAGAAATCGGAGAGTAGTATAGAAGAAACTACTGCGATTCCCTACACGGTACCAGCTACAAATCCGTTGCTTCCACCTAACCAGAAACCCCTCAACTTCGAACAGACCAAGGCCATAAACGGAGGGGATAATATATATATATATATATATATATATATATATATATATATATATATATATATATATAAATAATGATCATCTTTCCTCAACAGACCTTCCACCATTAAAAATTAAAATTTTTGCTTCGAGATCTCCGTATATAATGCACTTATCGGGTCTGAAATATATTACAATAGAATTCATTAAAATATTTTTTCTTTCATACAAAATTATATTTAAAACTAGTACAGTTCCCGCCGCTTCGCTGACGGTTAGACAGGCTAAACTACAAAAAAAGAACCCGATTACCCACCCCCACCCTTCCCCCATTGCTAAACTACAGAAAAGAACACAGTCATGAAAATCTTGAGCTTCACATTTCCGCCCGTAATACAATTTCTGAATTTTTTTTACAATTTCTGAATTTTTTTCTCACAATTTCTGAAAGTGTGACGGACAGACGGACAGAGAGACGGACAGCTCTCTTATTATAATATAGATTGAAAGAAGAAAATTACTCCACTTTTTAAAAAAATATATCCTACATATTTCATGACACCAAATTTTGTAATGGTATTAATTAAAGCACTTAAATTATATATATCTATACTAATAACTGTGACGGTCGAAATGCCTGCGAACTTTCTTTCTTTGTTTCTTATGGCCGGCCAAACCACTTTCCAGATTTGGATAAGACTTGAAGGATAGGGGTAACTAAGGCAGGGGAAGAAGATAGGCTTTGTGGCGTCGGCCTCCGAGGTCATGTAGGCCGCTGGGGGCCTCTGTATTCCAGATTGGTTGAAAGATGGTGACATCATGGACACGTCATAAAAGATAGTGACATAAAATGGGCGGAGTTCAAGCACATATAGATATATATATATATATATATATATATATATATATATATATATATATATATATAGTGTTTGTCATTTACCATTACTTATTCGGATTATAGTGGATTTAATTTTCCCAGAAGAGTTCCTTGTTCCATGTACGGTCTGTGTGCATCATGAAAGAACCTCAGGGGACCATTCTGAGTTCAATTCCAGATATATATATATATATATATATATATTGTAGAAAATCCTTTGTTATGTTTTATATTTGACAAAGTAGATCGTATTAGGTCAGACCTTTTCGTATCTGTTTGTCATGATTTCTTTAATTCGGAAGAAATAGCACATTCGAGGGTACAGTTAAACACCCTGTTCATTGCTATCCTCCCAACTCGTAGAGATAATTCTAGAAATGAGAATATCCTAAAAGACATTGTAAATAAAGTGTCAACCCTCCGGGATAATGAGAATAATATTACCTTCTACGTTACTAATTTCCATAGAATACTGGTAATCTCTATGGGCGATGTAGACTTTTCGGTGCTCCTCAAACAGTATAATGAGGTACAAAAGTCGTTAGTTGAACTGAAACACCAACACGTGGTGTCAAATCCAAAAAAGGCGATTTCGCTAGCACAATTCCGGTCAGAGCTAGATGCATTGAAAGAGACGCTCCTCTCAAAGCCCATTTACTCGGAAGTTGTTCAGCTATTCAGAACCCCAAGAAGCGCGTCGGGAAGGCGAGGGAAACGAAATCCCCTCCCACAACTCCCCTCATGAATGTGGGGTGGAAACGCAGCATGCAAGGGAAGCGGTCAACCTCCCTCCTGCTCAGGGAAGGACTCCTGCTCCCGATTTCACAAAGAGGAGACGAGCCATCAATGCCCTCTTCCTTACCTTCTACTGCAGGGGAGAGGCGTTCGATTACTCAAACGCCTCGCTCGGCATGCAGTTCCCCCACCCCTCCCACCGAAGGAGGGTACGCGCCTCTGTCAGGATATAAACACCGCCAACAGACCCTCACCAAGCCACAGAGTAGGAGGAGCCCCCTATCCCTCCAAGGTCGTGCCACCCATCCCCAGGCAGGCGAACCCTGCCTCAGGGAGATTGAGGGAAGAGGACGGGTGGGTCACAGTTAACAGGCGCTCTTCACGAAGGGTTCCTCAAACTGTCTTCGCGGCAAGGCTACGTACCGGTGAGGAATCTCACCCTCTTTGTGTCACGAATTCAGCTCTCGAACGAAGAAAGCGATTCGACACATGATGGACGAAATCTGTTGTGAACACAGTATATTGTTAGTTAATAAACTAAACACAAAACTCCGTATTATAACTTATTTAAAGTAATAATTAAATGTGTAAATTCGCTTTTCAACCCGTATAATATGAGTCAGTGGCCAGACGGCATTATTGTTAAGGAGTTTATTCACTTTTTCAGATGTGATAACCGGCAAAATAATAATAATAATAATAATAATAATAATAATAATAATAGGCACCCTAAAGGTAATGCCTGAAATTTGTACGGTGTATAATAATAATCATATTAATAATAAAGTTTCTAGCAGTCATGGTGGATAACTCGTTGAAAATAGTCTCATACCACGTGACCACAAAAATTGTCCCTATTTTTAATCGCTTATTACTCAGTCATTATTGCAGCTTCACAAATGAAATAAAAAGCATTCGAAAGATAACATTTTAAAGTTTTAATTTTTTCTACATGTGTTCAAAGTGACGTCCCTGGACATTCTTACATTTCACACAACGGGAAAGGAAGTTATTTATTACATTTTCCAAAACGCTGCATTCAATGGACTGTACACTCTCTACCACTGCTTGCTTTAATTCTTCGATAGAGGGTGGCTCTTGCCTGAATACTTTGTCCTTGACAAATCCCCAGAGAAAAAAGTCTAAAGGTGATAGATCGGGAGATCTTGCGGGCCACTGAAACTGCGAGCGATGAGAAATGAATCTTTGTTCAAAAAATCTTGTTAAACATTCCAGTGATTGCCTAGTTGTGTGGGCTGTTGCTCCGTCTTTTATGACCACAAAAATTGTCTCTGTTTTTAATCGCTTATTACTCAGTCATTATTGCAGCTTCACAAATGAAATAAAAAGCTTTCGAAAAAGAATATTTAAAAGTTTTATTTAATTTTTTCGATATCCTGGATACGAAATCAGTACTTATAAAAAAATGACAGTTTTATCCACCACAATCATGGGTTATTTGTCGGACATGCAACGTGTTTTCATCGCAGAAGAGATGATCAAACATGGCTCGGTAGTTGCCACCCAACGGTCTTTCAGACGACAATACGGTCAGCAAAGGACCATAGATCCTAAAACGATTCGCAGGATTTTCGCAAAATGGAAACATCACGGCTCAATCAAGAACATGCATAAAGGCAACTCTGGGCCCAGCAAAGGTGTGCGAACCGCTGAAAACATTGATTCAGTCGCAAATCAGCTTGAAACGGACAACAAGAAATCTGTGAGACGACTATCAGCTGTGACAGGAATCAAACGGGAGAGCATTCGGAAAATAATCACGTTGGATTTGAGAATGAAGTCATTCAAAATTATGTGTTTGCAACAACTTAGCGAACAAGACTACCAGCGTCGTTTGATGTTTTGTGAACGCATTGAAACAATAATTGAACAAAACCAGATAAGATTAAGTGACATAATATTCAGTGATGAATGCCACATCTATCTCAATGGGTTCATCAACAGACAGAATTACCGGTGTTGGTCACAAAACAAGCCAAATATACACTTGGAGAAACCTCTGCATTCACCAAAAGTTACTGTCTGGTGTGGTTTGAGTAGCAGCAAGGTTTATGGTCCTTACTTTTTTGAGGACCCAGAGACAAGGAGACCGCTTTCAGTAACTTCAGAAAGATATGTAGAAATGCTGAACACTGTTTTTGAACAAGAAAACTGCAGTAACAAGTGGTTTCAGCAAGACGGAGCAACAGCCCACACAACTAGGCAATCACTGGAATGTTTAACAAGATTTTTTGAACAAAGATTCATTTCTCATCGCTCGCAGTTTCCCTGGCCCGCAAGATCTCCCGATCTATCACCTTTGGACTTTTTTCTCTGGGGATTTGTCAAGGACAAAGTATTCAGGCAAGAGCCATCCTCTATCGAAGAATTAAAGCAAGCGGTGGTAGAGAGTGTACAGTCCATTGAATGCAGCGTTTTGGAAAATGTAATAAATAACTTCCTTTCCCGTTGTGTGAAATGTAAGAATGTCCAGGGACGTCACTTTGAACACATGTAGAATAAATTAAAACTTTAAAATGTTCTCTTTCGAATGCTTTTTATTTCATTTGTGAAGCTGCAATAATGACTGAGTAATAAGCGATTAAAAACAGGGACAATTTTTGTGGTCACGTGGTATAACGTAAGGTCAGTGAGGAATTCAATTGTAGATGTTCATAAAATCTGTGACGGTGCAGATTTGACACTCCTGCAAGTGCATTGGCTACCTAAGCAAGAGCTAAAATTCCTCTCTACCATCCATGACGACTTTATGTACCATGCGTCATCAGCAGTAGACTTGTCAGATGAATTAATGTACGGTAGGCCTTTTGGTAGTGTTGCTTTCTTAATAAGGAAAAATTTGTCAAAACATATAAAATTTTTAACAAGCGATAATGTAAGGTTGTTGGGCATTGAATTACAAGTGAACAATGATTGCATATTAAATGCAAAAAAACTTCACTTTTTTTCTACGTGAAGGTCAAAATATGAAAATAAAAACCCACTCTAATAGACAGAGTTTATTTCCACGACAGTTTCGACGCCCACTGGCATCCTCCTCGGGTGGATACAGAAACACGAATGAACCAAAACAAGAGGGAAAAACAGTCCAGGGACCGACCGTTAAGAAATTCGCACCTAGGTTAGATCCCATTCTCCCGACACCGGAAGGGCATTTTCATTAAGTACATCCGCGCAAATTTAAAACTATCTTCCTGTTCTAAACATACAGATTCTATTATATTTTTCTTACATAATTATTGAATTTATTATTAATTTTATTACATTTAATGTTGCATAATTATTTATTACAGAAATTATAAATTTATTATTACATTGGTTATTACATTATTGTTTATTATACAGAACTTATAAACCGAAAAACGAATGAAAAAAGCCGATTAGGAAACAATCCAGAGAAATTCGCACCTGGGTTAGATACCGTTCTCCCGACACTGGAAGGGCATTTTATTACAGGGTCCGCTTATAAGTACATTCCCACAAATTAAAAACTATCTTCTTGTTCTATACATACAGATTCTAATATTTTGACATAATTACTGCATTTATTATTACATTTACATTTTTTTAACATTTATTATTATTGCCTTTACCCTAATTATTAAATTTATAACATTACCTTTATTATTACATCTGTTGCATTTATATTTATTTCCACATTTATTACTTCCATTATTACATTTACTAAAGGCGAGTAAGGAAACATTCCAATCCAGAGACATTTAAGAAATTCACACTTAGGTTCGAACACGTTCCCACGACTCCGTAAGGGATTTTTTGACCAAGAATCTCATTAAAGGGTCTAACTTATAAGTACCTTCGCACAAATTAAAATTATCTACTTTTTCTATACACACAGATTCTATTATTTTTCTTTTGACATAATTATTACATTTATAAAGTACCTTACTTGATTCCCAATCTATAGCATGATTATTTTGGCTGGCGTGATAAAAAATGGCATTATTAGTATTACAACTTCTGAAGGCATATTGTGTTCTTTAATACGGTTTCAATATTTCTTCCAGTTTCTCCCACGTATACTAAATCACAACTTTTACAGGGAATGCTGTAGACACAGGCTTGTTCCTCTTTTGCCACGTTATTCCTAACCAATTTACTTTTCACGGTAGACGAATATTTGAACGCCAAAGCAAACTTAAAATCTTTCGTCAACGGTTTTACTCTTTCTAAGCCGGCAATGTAAGGCAAACTCACATATTGTTTTTGGTTAACTGAAGGTTCCCGAGGGGCATAAAAGATTTTCTGGCTTTAAAATACGCCTTTCTGATAAACCACTCGGGATATTTTAAATCCTTAAAAATGTTCCAAATCTTTGAATTTTCCGGGTCCAGCAAATGTGGGCTACAAATCCTGAGTGCTCTTAGAAACATGGAAGAAATAATCGAGCTTTTAACCCCTTCATCATGATATGAAAAATAATGAATGTACGAATTACAATGAGTAGGTTTTCTATAAACCGTGAAATTGGGCTTTCCGCTTTCGTTAATGACCAAAACATCTAGAAAAGGTAATTGTTTGTCGTTCTCCCATTCATATTTAAATTTAATAGAGGGAACAAGATTATTTACTGACTGAAAGAAAGTGTCAAAGTTGTTCCAGTGGTCAGGCCAAAATGAGAAAATATCATCTACATAACGAAACCAAATTAGATTCCTGGGACATATTGTTTGCAACAATTCCGACTCATAGTATTCCATGTATAATGTACTCAGTATTGGGGATAAAGGAGACCCCATTCCCAAAACAAAACGTTGCAAATAAAATTCTTCACCGAATGAGAAGGCATTATTGGTGACACAGAGTTTTATCAGTTCTAAAAATACAGATGTG
The DNA here is from genome assembly GCA_023014485.1 of Bathynomus jamesi. Lineage (NCBI taxonomy): Eukaryota > Metazoa > Arthropoda > Malacostraca > Isopoda > Cirolanidae > Bathynomus > Bathynomus jamesi. The sequence continues at coordinate 1,584,825 of JAJOZX010000274.1, read as the reverse complement.
GGCATGCCTAGTTCTACGTTACATGTTGGCAATTTTCTATCTAAAAAACTAAGTACATCATCAATGGGAACTTTCGTAAACAAGGACTCAACGTCAAAACTGATCATTCTTCCCCGTTTTAAATCTAAGGACATAACTTTGTTAATAAAGTCACAGGAATTAGTGATGTGCGAGCCTGAAAATTTACCAACTAATGGGGATAATTTATCTGCAAGAAATTTAGATAACCTGTAACTAAAGGAACCCCTGTGTGAAATAATGGGACGGAGTGGTATATTAATCTTATGGATTTTGGGTAGGCCGTAAATGTGGGGGAGTTTGGGGTTAATCTGTAGAAATCTTTTAGGATCAATCGCCGGGACATCTTTTAATAAGTTCCTGATGGTTTTGTTGAATTCGGCAGAAAGACGCTTTAGGGGGGACGATCTCACTTTGGCGTAGGTGAATTCATCACTAAGTAACGCTTCCATTTTTTGTTTATAATCACACTTGTCCAAAATAACCACAGTGTTACTTTTGTCCGCTTTAGCATTACACGTTTTGCCATGTCAGCTGGTGAGTTTATGCTTGATCTGGATCCTGTATGGGTACAGCTGAAGATCCTTGATCAAGATTCTTTGCACTGACGCACGTGAAAGACCCAGATCTTGGCAACGTCTTCGGATTGACTTTTTCGGACTCCTTCCGACAGAATCTCTCACCGCATTCACATTGTCAGGAGATCCTGCAGTCACCTTCCTGCCAGATCTGGGTGTTTCTGCTTTCTTGTTGAGATTGTTTACTGATCCTGTGGCTTGAAATTGTGTGCCCAACGATAAATTTGGCTTTTCTGGGGATAATTGTTGAAGTTGAACTTCCTGCGAAATTTCGCTTGCACAGTTTTGAATGATTTCGTCTCCAAATAAGTAGTGACGCAAAAAATTTTTTCCTCCTTTGTCCAAAGCATTTTGATTGATAATTATTAGTTGTTATCGTCTCCTCTCTTCAAATCTGAAAAAATAGAACGAGAACATTAATATTGGCAGAATTATTAGCAGTGACATGGGTTGCATGTATATTGAGACACCCTGTAAATGCAGTAATTATGTCAAAATATTAGAATCTGTATGTATAGAACAAGAAGATAGTTTTAATTTGTGGGAATGTACTTATAAGCGGACCCTGTAATAAAATGCCCTTCCAGTGTCGGGAGAACGGTATCTAACCTAGGTGCGAATTTCTCTGGATTGTTTCCTAATCGGCTTTTTTCATTCGTTTTTCGGTTTATAAGTTCTGTATAATAAACAATAATGTAATAACCAATGTAATAATAAATTTATAATTTCTGTAATAAATAATTATGTAATATTAAATGTAATAAAATTAATAATAAATTCAATAATTATGTAAGAAAAATATAATAGAATCTGTATGTTTAGAACAGGAAGATAGTTTTAAATTTGCGCGGATGTACTTAATGAAAATGCCCTTCCGGTGTCGGGAGAATGGGATCTAACCTAGGTGCGAATTTCTTAACGGTCGGTCCCTGGACTGTTTTTCCCTCTTGTTTTGGTTCATTCGTGTTTCTGTATCCACCCGAGGAGGATGCCAGTGGGCGTCGAAACTGTCGTGGAAATAAACTCTGTCTATTAGAGTGGGTTTTTATTTTCATAGATTGCATATTAATTGTAAACTGCTATTTACCATACAACAACGGCAGTAATCTAGATGAATACATTGATTTGCTGTACAAAATTAAGTCATTATCAGATAACCCTAAATATTCTCACTGTATAATAAAGGGAGACTTTAACGTGCATGTGAACTCGGAATTCTTTGTAGAATTTGGCAACATGTGCGAGTCGGCCAAATTAAATATAAGTGATGTAGATGTATTAGGGGTAACCAGTGGTAATTTTACATATGTTAGTGATATGAGTGATATCACCAGGTGGATTGATCATTGTCTCACTAGTAATAATCTAAAGGATCGAATTGTTAGAGTTCATATTCTGCATGATTTCCTTTCTGATCATAGACCATTAGAACTATTAATTAATTTTACCAATTTATGCGCAACACGACATAAAACTCAATAGGTAAGAATAATCGCGTCGATTGGTCTAATGTTAATATGCAACAGAGAATAGAATACAAAGACAGAACAGGTCACCTCTTTAATAATTTAGAAATTTTGCATCTTGCCTGTAGTAATCCTTGCTCAAATGATTCTCACTGTAAACTTATAGATAGGTATTACAGTAAGATAGTATCCCTGTTAAGAGAAACAGTAAGACCCTTGATTAAATCTTGCAACTATCATACAAAGATTATTCCTGGATGGAATGATTGTATTGCCCCCCCCCTGAAGATGGAATCGAAAGACACCAACGATTTGTGGTGCTTTCATGGTAGACCCAGATTAGGACCAGTATACATGAATAGGTGTAGAAGTAGGTGTCGGTACAAGGCAGCCATAAGGCGATGTAAACAGGAAGAAGAGTCTATTCGAGCATCAAAAACCTGTGAAGCTCGCATAAATAACGATAATAACAAATTTTTGAAATTTGTTAAGAATCAAACGGGTGTCAAAAGTGTCCTCCCTCCGACAACCACTACTCTAACATTCTTAACAGTGTGAGTAGGGATAATCTTAAGATAGATTGCAGCGAAACGCCTGTGGGAGGGACAAGGGAAAATACTTTGATATCAGTTCCTGAAGTAAAGAGGTTAATTAAAGAGTTAAAGACTGGTTCTGCGTCAGGGGTAGATGACCTATCGAATGTGCACTTAAAATATGCAAATGACGTAGTATGTCTGCATATAACATTGCTCTTATCAGCCATGCTTGCTCAAGATGCTCATTGCTATATCCCTGCAGAGTTCATGAGGGTATATATCTTGCCCCTGGTAAAAAATAAGTATGGAGACATTCTGTCCAGCAATAATTACAGGCCTATTGCTGTCGCCTCCTGCTTCTCGAAAGTACTAGAAAAACTCTTGTTACTCCGATTAAATAATTACCTATGGACATCTAATCAGTTTGGTTTTAAAAGGTTCCACTCAACTGACCTGTGTATCTATGCACTTAAAGAAACAATATCTAAATACATTGACAGTAATTCAATATTTTATTTAAAAAACTAGAAGGGAGGAAGGTTCCCATGTACAGTGCTTACAAGAAGTCTCGTGCCTCTGTCTCGTCCCAAGCTAGTCTGTTAGGTATAAAATGGGCGGTCCTTATGGCAGCGGAGGTGTGTTCGGATTGGTGCACATAATTGCTCTAACCCCATCAATGACGTCCACATTATCATTGTGTTGATCACTCTATCTATTTATATATAGAGACATACTGTATATAGATATATATAGAGTATGCAGGGGATAACGTGTCTCAGTCCCAGCTATGGTAGTTGTCTTACAATTAACAGTCCCAAGTGCAAGTTACGTTAACTCCTCCACATAAACTATCCTGGACTAAAATAACATACGTGAAGCCCTTACTCACAAACCATTTAAATGGTGTGATTTAAAAGCTCCTCTCTCTCTCTCTCTCTCTCTATGATCACACCGCATGGCAATGTATCCATATAACGTTAATAATAACCGAAATTCGAGAAAATATACTCTCTGCCTTCCGCTCTACTCCAAATCCTTTTCTCTTAGTGATCTCTTAATACAAACGAATCTATCATATTTTGCGACTTTTTAACTCTGGTAGGATTCATTTCCATTTCTATAGTGTAAGAGATACTTAAATTCATGTGTGTATTATGCCATATGATGTGCGTAATAAATAATCATTTTTAAATAGTTGGAGTGTTGAAGGTCATCTGTAATAATCTATAGACTACCCCTCAAGCCCACTCTCAACACTTAGATTCCCCTAAGACACAGGCGTCTTCAAGTAACATGAATGCGTAGAGATCTAAGGTGTTAGATTCCATATTATATAATTTATGTGCCAGGTTTAAGAACGCTGGCATTGAAGGATGGAAGGAAGGGACAGTAAAAGCGATAATAGGTTTAATGAAGGAAGTGGAATGAGGATGGAGGTAAGCGTTGCTATGTCGAAGGAAACGAGGTTGGGTGGGGAATTACGAAGGGAGGAGGAAATACTAAACACAAATTCAAATATTTATTTTAATGCCCTAGACTTAGAAAGACAAAGAGCAAAATACCTTAAACTAACAATGAATTGACAGAAACAAAAGAGTCTGGTCTTAGACGCACTGATAGGTTTAACGTATGTGGCTAGAGGCCGCCACTCAGAATTACCACTACTATCTAAGTCATAATAAGGTTATTTACAATGACAGAGTAGTCATGATAGTTATGGAAATAAAATATGATTATACTGTTGATGGCTGACTATATTCAGTTGGGATATAAACTATTGCTGACAATCTTTGGATCCTTGGCTTTTAAGACGAATTTTTTATGCATATGTTCAACAAAATAGAAAATTGGCTGATTATTATTACCATTCGAAGGGTTGGTACTAGGGGTTAAAACCGGTATTAATACCGGTATTGAAGAAGTACAAATAATACCGATATTATAGGTTTTCGGTATTGACAAAAATTGCTATTGTAAAATTTAGGCAATTTAGTCCTCCGATAAGACTGAAGTGGAAGCAGATTCATTACTGAGTGAATACATGCAAGAAATGGACAAACTAGGAAAAGTGCCATCTAAAAAAAATTCCATTGATTTTGATGTTACTAATGAATTTAAAAGCTTGGAAGTTACTTTACAGAGAAGTGAGAATTTAGAGAAGCTGTACAAGGCACTGCTTTCAATTAAACCTACAAGTGCAGAATCAGAAAGAGCCTTTTCTGCTGCAGGCATTAGCCACTCAACAGTTGTTGCGGAACCATGAGATCGATTTCTTTGGAAATGAAGAATGGCCAGGAAATTCTCCTGACCTGAACGTCTGTGAACACATTGGATCAGTTATAAAGGACAAGGTTGAATGTCTCTTGTTTGAAGAACCTGCAGCAAATCGATTTTCGAAGGATACAATGACGCAAAACATTGAAACTGTTTTAGCAAATTTGCGTAACGATCAAGAGCTATTCACGTCACTTTTGTCAAGCTACCCAAAGCGAATTCAGGCTGTCTTGGAAGCCAATGGCGGGAACGCCAAGTTTTAATTGTTTCTCATTAAATGCAGGATTAAATTCTCTTTTGTAAGGTATGTTTAGTTTTACTGTACCTCTAATGGTTTAGGCCATGGGCGGGGGGACTAAGGTTTATTGGAGCCCCGTACAATAAACGACTTTAGCAATTGCCTCTCAGTTATATCAGACTTAGAAAGTTTTATACAGTCTTCTACCAAACGTTCGGCATTATTTAAAAGGAACGTTGACAGCGTAATGATGCCAGTTAGTAGAAAAACAAAGCTTGTGAAACTATGTGAGACCAGGTGGGCCTCTCGTCATGACGCAACATCCGCATTGATTTCTCTGATAGATCCCGTGATAAATTACTGAGAGGAAGTTGCATGCGAAGAGGTTGGTAATACAGCTTCTACAGCAAGATCATTAATTCTTCATCTACAATCGAGTTGCTTCATCGTCAGCCTTTTCATCCTTGATGACATTTTATCAGTAACCTATCCTCTCTCCTGCTATGTACAACAGAAAAATATAGAATTTTGCGCTGCATTAAAGCAAGTGGAGTTGATATTACAAAACTTGAAACAAAAACTTGATGAACCACTGAAACTATTTGAGGATACAATAATATTCAAGTCACAAGGTTAGTATTTTAAGCTCTGAGAGAATAATAAAATTTTAATGATATTATTACTATAATATTTTAATAATAACAATAATAATAATGACAATAGCTATAATACTACTTGTACTACTAATACTACTATTACCAATAATAGTGTTAACTTTCTCCTTCTCTCCTTCTCTATCTCTTTTCTTCATATCCCTTTCTTCTTTCTTTCTCTTTTATTGTTGTTTACAATATTATTTATTGGCCATTTAAAATTATCACTTGCAGAGTTCGCAGACAAGATTGGAATAAAATTAGAAATTTCCAGATCACGCAGACGGCCTGATTGTGAAAGGAACATGACTGAGTATTTTCATACTAATCTATACGTCCCATTTTTTAAATATATGGTTCCAGTCAAACAGAAGCAAGATTCGGTCCGCACCAGCAGAAAGTCTTCACGCTTGCTTCAATTATCCCAAAATCAATCGGTATGTATATTATATGCCTTTGAGAAACAATAATAGATAATTACTTAGTTTTTTAATACCACTGTGGATGTTGAGCGCCCACAACAACCATTAAATTACTTGCATCCTTATTAATAAAAATAAAAACATTAATAGTAGTAACAGTAATAGCTGATTCTTTGGTGTATTTAAATTATAGTTCAGCGTTCATACGAAGATTTGGCACCAGCAATTAGTTTCGTTGAAGAGCTTCTGCCATTTACCAGTGATAATCAAATGAAAGCAGAGTTCAATCGTTGGAAGTTAATGTGGAGCAATAATGATACAGTAGTTTACCTAATACTGCAATGAATGCGTACATGGAATGTAGTGACGACTTTTTCCCTAACATCAAAAAGCTTTAACAGGTATTGTGTACCCAAATTTTATGATCTAATATAAATCTAGCAACAAAGTAAAATCAATTAGAATAGTAATTACTAAAAATATATTTTTTATAATTTAGATACTGATTACTCTACCAGTCACTACAGCAACGGCAGAGCGATCATTATCTACAATGAAGCGATTGAAAACCTATTTAAGGAATACAATGAACGAGGAACGATTAGATGGATTAGCATTAATGAGCATATACCAAAACTTTTCCTTTGATATTGATGATATTATGGATAAATTTACTGAAAAAACCCGTAAATTATTTTTCTAACTTTACCTGTTTCACCGTCATGATTTGTATATACTGTATTATACTATACTTAGTGTTTTGCATTTTTGCCTTCAATACAGTAAATATACTGTATTTTTATATATATTATACACATTACATATACATATATGAAAAATATAGTATGTACTAGTGGTGGACCGGATGTCAGTTTTTCAACATCTGCGGATGCGGATGCGGATTTTTAATTTCAATATCCGCGGATGCTGATATTTAGTTAATCTATCAATAGAATATAGAATTATGAATATATGACATAATTTTTAAAATTTCGTGATATTACTCTTATGGCAGGCAATGCATAAGAATTAAAATTAATATTAATATTTTCATTATGATAAAAATAATAACTTTCTCAAGAGTTTCAGCCACAGAAAATTTAATGAAACAAGTTTCATTCAATTTTCTGTTACCAGGTATTTATATTTTGAGGTTTATATATTTGTTTGTTCATAATTAATACTTTACATGAAATGTGCATGACTGGGCCTTATAAGCTACTTTATAAGCTAATTTAATTGTAAATTGCATCCGCATAACATCCGCAGTCAGAAGTGCGGATGCGGATGTTAAAAATGATGCGGATGCGGATATCCGGTTCACCACTAGTATGTACTGTATATTTCTGGGCATTATAACAAGACTTCATATATTTCTTAGAATGCTCACTATTTTATTTCCTATGTTAAGTTAAAAAACATGAAACCGCTACCAACTCGGTCGACACCGTTATCTCGGAACATGTTCTAAGTCTCATCATATTTAATATGTAAAAACGTGTCATAAACAGTAAGCTTTTTAGCTGATTTGGGGTCAGATATTGTTAGAAAATGTCGTCCGTTTCCGGAGCTTTGCCCCGGAACCCGCTCGGGGAGCTAGCGTTCACCCCAGACCCCCCAGCTAAACGTTTAGGACTCTCTACGCTCGCCTTAAATCTTGCCGCGTCACTCACGAAAAAAAACCTGGGTCCGCCCTTCATATATATATATTATATATATATGTATAAAATCGGGACAACAGGTACCGACAAAGATAAAGGGAGGCAAATTCTCGGAGGACCACAAGACAGCGAAACCGGCACCACTATTGGAAAACGAATCGAATATATGTGAAAATAATAGAGAAAAAATAAAAATAATCCTACCCAACATTCAGGGCCTGAAATCAAATCATTCCCCAGACAAAGTTTTATACCTGAAAGGACTCATGCAAGAAGCCGGAACAGACTTTGCATGCCTCAAGGAAATTCATCTAAAGGACTGACAGGTGAACTGTGAAAACTGTGAGTTCTGTGTTGACAAAAAAGAAATACAAATTGACAACCATAACATACTCCGAGCCGACAAAGCAGTGAGACGTAAAGGAGGATGTGCTATTTACAACGCGAAAGGAATATGACAGAAATGACTATAAGTACCTCAAACAACTACGTAGAATGTGTAGCAGCAAAAGTTGAAAAATTAAAAATGGTACTAATTGTAATGTACAGAACCCCAAACACGCCAACCTCAAAATTTTCAGATTCCATTACAGAGGTAAGAAACTGGGTAAAAGATCTACACTCTTCAACCCCAAATATTTTTCTCTGTGGTGATTTTAATTTCCCATTCATGAAATATAAAAGGATGGGAAAAATATATATATATATACCAGGGCAAGGAGGGCACACGGGAAGACCAGGAGCAGGTAAAAATGCTACTAGCTCTAGCTGATGAATTTATGTTAACGCAAGAAACAACAAAAAACCAAAGAAAAAACAACTGCCTACATTTGGTATTCACAAACAACAGCAACCTAATTGATAATGTAGAAATATCCCCAACCGTAATATCGGACCATAACATTATTTAAATAAACACCAATATAAAAGCAACAAGAAAGGAAAGAACACGAACCACAGAAAGAAGCAAATTCGAAATTTTTAATTTTCACGCCAAAGCTATGAACTGGGAAGATGTTGCAGCCAGCATGGAAGTAATAGATTGGAAATCTATCTTCGAGGCCAACACAACGGAAGAGATGCTAACGACCTTAGAGGAGAAGACACTGGAAATTGTGGAAAGACATGTCCCAAAAATAGAACAAAGAGGAAAGAGAAGCAGGTTCGAGAGACAAAAGAGGTCATTGTTCCGAAAGAGAAAAAGAGTGACTGCAAAATTAAGTATTGTAAAGATAACAAAATCAGAAAAATATTAAATGATAAACTGCAGAGTATCGATTGCGTCATACAGGAACTAATTAAGAAGGATACAGAAAAAGAAGAAGGTGATGCTATAGAGGCGAGAAAGGTTAACTCAAAGTACTTCTATAATTTTGCAAAAAGGAAGTCGAAAAACCATGCGACTATTGGACCTTTGAAAAACGAAGAGAGTACTTTATCTGATGATCTAACGGAAGTATCTGAAATATTAAGAGTTCAGTATGAAACATCTTTCAGTATCCCAAAAACTGACAAACTGATATGCGATAGAAACACGTTCTTTGAAGAACTACAAAAGGAAAGTATAACGGACTTCAACTTTACGACGGATGATATTACACAAGCTATAGGGAAACTAAAAGCACACTCAGCGACAGGACCGGACAAATGGAATGCCACACTGATCAAAAACTGCAAGAATGCAATCGCTGAGCCCCTATATTGGATATGGAGACGATCACTAGACACGGGAGAAATACCGGGCACCTGAAGAGCGCGAACATAGTTCCAATATATAAAGGAGGAGATCAATCCGAGGCCAAAAACTATAGGCCAGTGTCGCTTACATCTCATCTCACTAAAATATTTGAAAGAATAGTTTGACAGAAAATCTATGGCTGTTTGGAAACTCAGAAAAAAATTAAATGATAACCAACATGGGTTTCGGTCAGGCAGATCATGCCTATCACAACTAATGGAACACTACAACAATATTATTGATGCACTGGAAAGTAACGAAAAATATGATGTAATATATACAGACTTTGCCAAAACGTTCGACAAGTGTGACCATGGAATCATAATACATAAACTGAAGCATATGGGAATAACAGAAAAAGTAGGGAAATGGATATATAATTTCCTTAGTGAGTGACGGCAAGTCGTTACAGTAAAAGGAGCATCTTCATGAGACTCAGATGTCCTCAGTTCAGTACCACACGGAACAGTATTAGCTCCACTACTCTTCATAATCATGCTAACTGACATAGATGCGGACGATACCAGAGACAGCACAGTAACATCCTTTGCCGGTGACACAAAGATCAGTAGAAAAATAAGAAACCCAGAAGATATAGGATCTCTACAAAGAGATATGAGTAGTATGACCGCAAAATGTTAGAGTGCAATGCAATTGCAACTGTTGATCAATGTTGTAAAGGGAGAGGGGAATGTTGCAAGAGGTTATGCAACAAAGGGGGCTGGGGTTATGCAACAAGTGGGAGGGGTTATCCCCCAAGTGCAATGAAGGGGAACTCCCTTAGCAAGCTCCCCCTATTTGGGGGATAAGTTAGGACGGCCTCACCCCAAAAGGGAAACCTAACCTAAGCCTTAACCTAAGAAGGAGAGAGGGGTGTTCGCCTGGCTCCTGCTAGACGCATATTAAGAGTTCATCCGAGCGCCTTCTGTCTTATAAGGTCCTAATCAACCAGTTGGCTTAATCCTCCAGTTGGCTTAGAAGGCTTAATCTGACTTAGAAGGTGTAAATGGCCTGTTCAGGTGTACATTATTAGGGTTCAGTTGCCAGATTGCGCTATTCAGATATTCTTGACAGTTGGCTTAGAAATCTGTCAGTCGGGTTAGAATGCGTAACCAGCCATTTGGTATACATATAATTAAATAATAATATCGTTGATATATACAACCAAAAGAATTAAACAAAATATCATTACATCATTCTGTTTATTTAGACGAATTATTGGATTCAATTTCACGAAATATATAGAAAATAAATACACAATCCTATACAAACGAGGAATATATGCAATAAAAATTAATAATAATATAAGAAATACGAACGAAGGAATATATACATAATAAAAAAATAAAAATAATATACAAAACGATGGAGTACAACCATCAATATAACAGTAGAGGAGAAATATACATATATACAATTATATTAAATAATTAAATAGATTGAAAATTAAAAATAAGAAATACAAAACGATGGAGTATAATCATCAACATATTAGTACAGGAAATATATATACAGTATATATACATACAATTATATTAAATAATTAAATATATTGAAAATAAATATAAATTAAAATACATTCGTTCTACTGCGCTTAACTAAAACACTAAACTCGCACGTAATCGAGTCTACAGTCACATCAGTATTGCTTTCCACTACGCAGTAAATACGACTTAACATTATTTCACCGCTCAAGGTGTGCGGGCGCCTATACTCGATGCAAATGGCCTTCATATCGTTCAATACTATTTTTGTGCCCACTTTACATTTGGTTGGCAATTTATCTTTAAACACAGATAGAATACATTCAAAAGCACGCACAAAAAGGATATCGTTAGCAACCACATCATTATTAAATTCAAGTTTATAAACACTCCTTTCCAATCGAGGGTTTTTTCTTACCGACCAGAGCTTTTCAATCGTGAACTCTTCTTCACAACGCATAGCTGCAATTGAAATAATTTTCCAAGTCGTAACGACAACTGCTCATTATATAGAGGTACAATTAATTCTTCAGGGTGAACAGTGTAGGCGAGCTCTGCCCTGTACTGCTCAAGTCCTTTGTACCAAAGTTCATGATATTTCGAAGAGTCTAAACCTTTTAAATAATCATCCAGTTCTAGACCATTCTCGCCTTGTTCATTCCTACATTCGATAAACCCGTCGAGCAGAGCGGTGTATGCGTATTCAAGAACCGTGTCAAAATAAATCATATCTGTAACACGCGAGTGTAATATAGGCTTCAGCTTGCGGAATCCGACGATTTCAAACATTCTGTCGAGGATGAATCGGTTTCGCGTGGGGGCAAGAACGTTATTATCAGATGCATTCTTCCACATCAATTCGTATATCAATGCATGGCTGATCGTTATTTATACACAACTTACAAACAATGGCATATGTGGGGACATCACTAATCTGTTCTCTTCTTGTACGTACACCTGCAGTTATTTTACAATGGTCCTCACCCCACTTCTCAGCTATCACGAACACTCTATTTATCTCCTCAACACTTAAATAAATAACATTACGTTTACCAGAGTTTGCTTGTCTACAAGTCGTTTCAAGTACATAGTTAATGGTATCGGTTTCACGCCTGAACAGGCGCAATGACTTCGTAACGAACACATCGTACGCGGCATTGAGAATGCTTCTCAAAGGAAGTTCCATCGTGTTCATGGACTGCACGTCCAATCGGTTCAAGCCCTCAGATAACTATGACCCACGGGTGGGCGGATCGGCTCGACGGGGAGCGAGTCACACCATAAGCTGCTGAATCGTGTACGGATTTATTGTAGCATGAATCATACGAGTACTTCAGCCATTATACCAGAAAATTTCCGACACATCGGGTAATTTCATTTTTAATGTTTTATGCGCACTAGACGTTCTCCCCACATTAACAATCCGGTGCACTATTTGAGAGAAACATGTGACCGTATTTATCCTTTTTGTTTAACAATCGATACTCGTCTCTAAACTCTATCAAAAACTCACAGGCTTTTAGCCACTTCCTCACTGCGAACCTCGTCATGATATATATGAATATAGTGGTAAAAGTACTTTAGCTTATCCATGATGACCAGGTTTACATTCTCAACCGCAGGGTACGCGTACTCGGTATGATGCAGCATGACATACTACTGCCTGTCCACCACTCATCAACAAAACTCATTATCCATATCCGTTGCTTCTCTTCTGCACGCGTTGTTTCCTTCACCTCACGGTATATGTACGCTTTTATACAGCTTAGCCCTACAACGTAGTCCATTACGTTGTTTGTGCTGCGAAATCCGGCAATACTCTCGCCAGAATATCTATAGAGTATTTGAACATCTTGTTCCTTCGCGCGATTCAATATAGCCTTAAAAGTCTCAAAGGAGGGTAGGGTAGGTCGTCTTTTAGTATTCACCACATCTTCAGACTTTACCGAATACCACTTCATAAACGTCGAACACGCAATATCAAAAGTAGCCATCACTATTTTTTCATCTACGTGAGAAAATACACGTCTGAGCTCCAGGGTTTGCAGAGGTCAATTCAGCACTTCGGGGTAGAGATATGCCCAGGTAGTAGCAGGAGTCACATGACCTAGCTCATAGTGGGCAGAGCTTAGGATTGTACACACGCCCGCACACAAAGGAGAAAATGAAACCCTAACTGAAACAAATATACGTAATAAATAAACATATCGTTAACAATACACAGATATATTTATATAAAAACAATCAAGGGTTAAGTTATCTAAAGGGTACGGTATCATAGGTACCAGGCACCTGGTAACGTTTCCTCTAGGTGCTACGGCATACCTTCGTGCCCATAAGTTCCTTCACACCCCGTTTCTTTGCCCGAAAATTGTGGGTCCCCACAGTCAGTTGGGGTGGCTGGTCGCTCTCATCTTCCAAACACACTAGATCCTTGAACGAGTCAAAGTTAACGACTCGTCGGTTTGCATAGTTAAGCGTGATACCTTAGCCTAGACGATATATTTCATATCCTCCCCCATCCTCACCCGTACCCCATAAGTTTTTGGCCCTGTTGATACAAATGTGTCAGCGTATGCACCATCACCATACTCATCCTTGATCTCGTCAGTTACTCTCCGAGGAATTCCCCAATAGGAGGCATGTATTCACCCACCCTCTCTGTGAATATTACGCTATCTGTGTAAGCGTAGAGCACTCTCCGCCCAAGAGAGTGCAGTAGTCCACAAAGCTTGATGTGGGTGTAGGCCGTTGTGAAGTTGGCTACAGGCTATGTTTTTAACACGTGAGGTATCTGTGGCAAGTTCGGTGATAATTTTTTTTATTATGTAAGTATTACCTACATTCACGATATCCATAACCTCTTTATCGGGAGCGTTGGCATAATCCCAGACTTCACTATAATTTTTGTCCAAATGAACGTACCCTTTGCCAGTTATCTGTGCAAACTTCCCCCAAAGACTGTTTAGACACAACTTTGCACTAAAGTGCTTGCCAGGATTCTTAACAATTTGGGAACGGTCAAGCTGTATACCTTCACGGGCACGGTAACGCTGAATATAAGCCGTTTTATCATCTTCGATATCAACTCCTCGCGGATACCCTGATGCTTCTACCTTATCCTTCAAAAAAGCGTTTATATATGGCGTGAAAAGGTTGGGTAGCTTCTGAAACCTCTACACCTCATGTATCTTCAATATTCTGTATCCATGGCCAACGGCTAGGTCCAGCTCAGGGCTTGTATATACACCTCTGATCTTACGCTGGTTGGTTGTATGATTACAATCCCAATTGTTCTCCTCTGCGCAGTTCACGCACAGGTGAAAAATGAGCTTGTGATCTATAACGACGGGTAAGATCGGAATCCATAAATCGCGAGGGGGGAGCACGTCTACGAAAGAGAGTCCAAAGTAGCGCTCACTCAAGTTAGCTCAGAACTCCTCGATGATTGTTATGGCGGAGCCCACTAGTTTTTCAGGCGCACCTACGGGGGTACGGATTGTTCTCCATCACGTAGGGATATAAAGAACAGAAGTGGTAGTAATGGAGTTTCACGACCCCGTAGGTGGAGAGTATAGTTGAATGGATTTGTAGGCCCTCCGAACAAGCTATCGCCGCATTTGAGGGATTCCAAAAACATTGAACGTTTGATGGCCCTTATTTCTTTACGGTACTGGCCATCTGTTTCCATCCGTGCATCATACTCATGTTCTCACACGAACTTGTGAGTGAACTGGGAGCCTGTAAGTTGATCGCGGCTACGGGTCCATGCGAGGCTCTCGGCGGGGGATCTTCCATGAAGGTCCCCTGTGACGGCACACTCAGGGCGTGGGTATCCATGCCACCAGCAGCCGTTAAAGGAGTACACAGTCTTCTCAACAGTGGTTGAATCCTCACTCAGACCATAAACCCGATAAACACGACCACTGACTTTCATGGGTACTTCCCCCGTGTTGCGGGCGTGTTTTATATATACCCCGGTCTGTCTGTAGGTGTATAGGCCAGTAAATAGCCTTGTGTCCATAACTGCCGGGGTTGCTTCTGTGAATGTCGGATAAGGTGTATTTAAGTTATTCTTGAACACCGTAAAACATAATAAGACGATCGAGGTTGCGACTTGCAACGGATCACATTTGAAACGGGCTATGTTCATCCTTCTAAAGCCCTGGAAACATACTCTAAGCACGCGCACATCATTTACGCAATAACGCTCACATTGATCAACTATATTGTATGGACTAGTTTCATTAAAACTGTTGTAGTAGCGGTCAAATTCTTCACGCTCACTATCACTCATGTTGGTGTAGTTAAAGTAATGTTTGGGGGTAGGCAGTCCTACATAATTTAAAGTGTCGCTAGTGAGGAAAGTGTAAGGGAAATACCCTTTTAAAACTTCGGCGGCTATACCATCACCTTGGGGACCTTAGCTAGTTTACAAGGTGTGAAAAATAAAGTATCTTTAAACTGAACATTAGCTCTTATCTGCATATGTATAAGTTTGTTCCCCCTTTTCAAGGGGTCGCCTGTAAATATATCCGATGACTCGCGTTCAACCAATTCCTTATAAAGGAACTGTGTGTCAAATTTTGTCCCGTTATGCAAGAATATAGTCATTTTTTTAAATTGTCTACTAATTTGACAATAAGAGGATACAAAGAGTTTCACAGGGCTGTCGTGTACAATCGTTTTAAAAACATTTGTCCGTTTACAACATTTGTGACACTCATCACACTCGGCATCCATGCACTCATCGCCTATAGTCTGGCTTACGAGTAGATGTGGGATAACCTCTTTGGTTTCAGCATTTGTGTATGTTTCTATTTCGTAGTACACGGTTATACAGGGTTTATTTTTAGGCTTAGCATCTTTCATATAACATTCATGCTTCACTCCATCAGCCTTATATTTTTCATGACATGTATAACAATGAATTTCATCGCATTTATGCACTAACTTACCTCAATTATCCATCATGTGAAACATGCCATATTCACAGATTCTCATTTTCCTGAAAGTGCACATTGATTTATGGAGCTCAAAGCATTTATTATTGAAAAATGTACGTCTACATACATTACGTTCCCTCTTCTCGGTTTCAATGCACGACTTTCACATTTGGGGCTTTTACACTGCTCACATACCATGTAGCAATCCTTACAATGTTTCACTGTATCATCCCCAAACTCGAGACTTCCCTTACACAAATCATGATGCCTTCCATATTTTCGACTTTTATCATAACTAGCGTAGAGAGTCCTTATATTACGGATGGGGAGATACGATGTTCCTGACAATCCTAAAATAACTAGAGGTCTTGTACGATCTCTCACAGAGCTTTTAAAAACATACACAGTCCTACGATGATCATCCATTCGAAATACGACTATTGGAGCATTCATTTCCTGCTCGACCCTTCTCAGCTCTTCAGGACCCATATTAAACTCAAACTCAAGCTTACAATCTGAAGGCAGTTTACGGGTACACTGCACAACCGTAGGCAGCCAGATATTATACGTGATTCTATTTAGCACAGTGAACATATGAGGTAAGACTATTGCTACAAAGCCGCAACCACGATCGACGTTTAAATACTTTCAGTAAATTGAGTGAAAATTGAAATTAAGAGTATAAGGTGTAGCACAATGACCAGCAACCCGGAATACTCTGTCAATATCTACCGTGAAGTTGTCCATATTGAAGGCTGTACTACTTTGAGAGGCCTGCATTATATGGCCCAAGATATATTCTATGTCTACAGCTGTAAAGCGTCTGAAAGGTATTACTACCCAAAAATCATCTACATTCCCGTCATCTGAACCGAACTGGAAGGACAACCTCGTCCGGACTTCACGTTCGTCGCGGTTCTGAAGGGCAAACTCCACAATACGTTCAACTACGCGTCGCAGTCCAACACCTTTGGTATGCAGAGGTCCAGGGCCAACCCTGACCACATACCGATTTCTAGTCAAGGGAAGGGTGGGAGTAGCGGTGCGCACCAACTCGAATGTTATACCTTCTTTCACAGCACGAGAAGCTGCTGGTATGGAGGAAGTACCCGGAATTGAACAGGAATAAGTGAGTATATTTGAGGAAGGTACTATTGTGGGGGTGGTGTCGTAAGACGTAGAGTGTTGAGGCTCTATTACTGGGGGTCTAACAACGGGGCAATCCTGGCAGGCTTTATACTTGACGTGGATGGTTCTTCATCATGCTTCCGCTTTGAATATTTGCGTGCTACAGATAACGCTGGTGAGGATTCATCAGCGGGGATGGAGTCTTTAGCTACACGGTCATCGTGGCCATCTGTAATATCGACTATAGGAGGCTGTGTATCATCGTCATTCACGATTATGTGGAAGAAGAAAAACAAGAATATTAGGAAAAGCACTTAAATTTTGTTATATTTTGTAAATGACCCACTCAGGGGTGTACGTATTAAAGATGGAATTTGTAGAAAAATTCAGGTTCACAAGCCCATCCACATGTATTATATCTGGCCCTACAGGATGTTGCAAAACTGTGTTTATGCTTAAAATCATTAAAGATAAGGGGGAGATGTTCTCAAAATTTGTGCATAAAGTAATATGGTGCTATTCGACGTATCAATCAGTGTTCAACGAGTACCAAGATGATATTTTGTTCCACAAAGGTGTATATGACGTTAATTCGTTAAAGGGAAATGAGCATAGTCATTGTAATTGACGATCTCATGTTGGAAATGGATAAAACGTTTGCCGAGACATTTACAGTGTTCTCCCACCATCTTAACATAAGCGTATTCTTCATCAATCAGAATCTATTTTTCAAAAATAGATACATGCGCGATGTGTCGTTAAATACACAATATCTAGTCTTATTCGCGCAACGTAGAGATGTGTCACAAATTGGGGTATTAGCCAATCAAATGTTCCCGAATCAGCGTAAGGAGTTTTTGGAAGTTTATAAAGAAGCCACAAGTCAGCGTTACGGATATTTGCTTTGTGACCTTCACCCGCGAAACACGTTTAGGGTGCTTCTAAGAACGAATATATTCCAAACGAGCCTGAAACGGTGTATATTCAAGAATGACAAATAGGTTGAAGAAATATTGCGAATTAATAAAAATCTATCAACGATTTCTCCGGGAACTGCAACAGATGTTTGTTAAAAATATCGACTCGGACTTTTTAAAATGCATCTGTGAAATCTGTCTTAATGTTATAAAATGCAATGTGCCAATGAAACCCCCCAGAAGGCTCGCCTACGTAGTTACAAGAACATAATACGTACGCTCGCTCGTTAAAGTGAAACTGTGGGGAAGAAAAAGCGAATTCCTCCCAATCTTATTTTCAGTTTTGGGACCTTCACTGATTAGATTAATATAATGAAGAAAGTGGTAGTGATTCCGCACGAGGTGTATGCTTCACTGCAAAGTTCTAAGACTTCAGACACGGTTCTTGAACCCCGTGAAAGCAGGCTTAAAAGAATGGAAAGCGAATTGTTAGCCCTCTAAAAGAGTGAAAAGTCACCTGATGAGAAAATGATCTTGTACCAAGAGGCTCTGTAGAAATTTCTTTATGAGTACGAACATTATAAGAATCCGACAGAGCTCCCAGTGGTTATTAGGCACAGCGCGAGCAAATATGAGCAGTGTCGACATAGGGCCTGTAGCCGACGTTAGAGATGACCAACCAAAGAATAACAGAACACAACACATGGAGCTTGTATTAAAAAGCAGTCTCCCACATACATTGACGAATAAAGGCTTAAGTCTTTATAATCTATTGAGTGAGGACCCCATCATTCACTGGACCGATACAGGCGAGGTCATTGTTGAAGGAACAAGGGTACAGAGATCCAATATCGTCGACATTGTCCATGATCGGGTGAGAAAGTTGGACAGGCCCTCACCAACAGGATGAAAGCATATTAAAGCAAGACTACAATAAATCAATGTCCCCAAAACATTGATAGGAAATTTGAATAGGTTAAAAGATTTGGAACAAGTCTCGCATGTGTCACAACTGAGTACGCCAACACCACCAACAGTAGCATCTCTGAAGAGGAGAAAGAAGAGTCCAAACGACCAAACTTATCCACGTGTCTCTAAAATACGCAAATGGCTAACATATTAAGAAAACGCTATTATGATATTTCTAACCCAGCCTCCTATGGCGGTGTTAATAGACTGTACAGAGGTGTTTACAATGGTGGAGAAGGAAAAAAAGATGTTGAGATTTTTCCGGGAGCAGAATGCTTATACACTTCATAAGCCGGTGAGAAAAAGGTTTAAAACGGCCAAGACAACAGCGGCTTTGATTGACTCTATTTGGCAAGCGGATTTAACAGACATGCAAAGATATTCAGTGTAGAATGATGGCTACCGCTACATCCTATTCATAAAAGATGTATTCTCTAGATATCTGTGGCTAATTCCTCTGAAAAATAAATCGCCTGAAACAGTTGCTAAAGCTACCAAAACGCTGATGTTGAAATAAAAGAGGGTTCCTGGCTATTTTTGACGGATATGGGGAAAGAATTTATAGGCCGAGCTTTTCAGAACATGCTGACAGAGTTTAATATCAGTTACTACACTAGCAATTCTATACATAAGGCCTTTTTAGCTGAAAGAGTTCAACGTACCATAAAGGATCGCATATATCGCTATTTTACACATAAAAACACATACAGATATATAAACATTCTGAAATCATTGGTCTTGTCATACAACCGTTCACACCACCGTATGATTGGTACAACACCTAACGAAGTTTTAGAAAGAGGTACGCTTCCAGAGCTTGATGTGAAAAGAGATGGCACACCGCCACCACACTCTACACGTTTCAAAATCAATGATTATGTAAGGCTATCGCGTTCGGGAAATAAATTCGCGAAGAGATTTGAGCAAGGATGGACACGTGAGATTTTTAAAGTTAGTGCTACGAAACCTAATGGCGAGATAATGATGTATTACGTTGAAGATTTGAATGGGGAGGAAATCGCAGCAGGCTTTTACCGCGAGGAGTTGCAGAAAGTGGCTTTTAATTTAGGAAGAAATGTGTTCAAAATTTAAATTTTTGGCAGCAAAGGTTCGGGACAGAGGAAAATGCACCTGGTGAAATGGCTAGGTTACCCAGAAAGCTTTAACACCTATATAAAAGCTGCTGCAATAATGAAGCTTAAATATTATGCAACATGGCTCCTAACCACGTCTATGTCACACTCCCGTCCTCTGCTTCTCTGTCTGTACATCCTAACAACACCCTGGCCAGCTTTGTACAGAACTCCATGGGCCCATTGAGTTGGAACGTGATTCGAATGAGGTTGGGTTATTTGAATTACAGTTAGCCACCAAATTTTTAACACTTGAAAATTAACATATCATATTTCTGATCCTTAGAAGAATCGATGAGTGTGAAAAATTAGGCATAACCTTAGACAACACTATGCGATCAGTCCTGTTCGGTGAGGTACAGGACTATAGTACAAATGTAACTAGGAATCAGTCATTATGACAGAGCCACGGACATTGTGACGGGGTTAAACAAGAGTCTTGAAAAGTCGTACCTGACAAACGACTTACTTTTTGAAGTCATAAACATAGACGCAGCTGCACGCACGTTGAAGTTAAAATCAACGCTTAGTAGAAATATTAGAGACAAAGAGCTGTTCACAATTGTGGCCGAGGGTCAAAATAGTGCAGCTCTCCAAAGAGATACCTTTCACGAGGCACAACATGACTTGTCCAGCTTAATGTATAGTTGAAGTTAGAGAAATTGAGTGAATGCTACACATCCATCTCCATACATGTGCTATATTTACAGCAATATCGTAGCGGATCAATTTGTTGGGGACACCCAGGCGCGCCTGCTGCGCATTGCACACATTCCCAACCATACAGGGAAGAGTTTGAGCATTACATATGACAAGCCCTATTATGTAAATGTTGCGACTAATCTATTAACCAATATCTCAATATATATAAGAACGATTGAGGAAAAATTTCCCATTCGGTGATGGGAGCTTAACAGTGAAGCTACACTTTCGTCGCATTCAATTATAATGACCCAAAGACCTTTCACAGTCTATAGAGGGTTGAGATATCAGCGTGGGAGTGGGTTTGGATCCATTTTTTCAACCATACTACGCACGGCTGTCCCATTGTTGAAGAGGGGGGGCTAGATACCTCGGGAGGAAGGCGTTACAATCAGGTTTTAACGCAGTAGAAGATATAGTGGGTGGAACTAAACCTAAAGAAGCTCTAAAAAGCATTTAAAACATACACGGGACGAAATCATCAAAGATGCAAAAAGAAAAATGCGTGGTGGCGGAAAGAAGAAGAAGGCTGTCCGGAAAAAGGGGTTGCCCACACGTGGCCCTAAACGTAAAAGGACATCAAAAAAGAAGTGTTCTAAGCGAATGAAGCCAATGGCTGATCATTTTTTTAACTGATATATGCTGAGGACACTGCTCTAACGAATCATAGACTGATTAATACTTGTCGAAGAGGTGGCACTATTTCTGACTCGTCATGGTGCGCTTCACCCATCCGTGTAGCTTACAATATTGTAAATCGGAACTGTCTCTCTTTGATATGCCCCAAACACAGGTTTCTATTGAGCATAGCGACTTTATTACAATTACCCCATTAAACACAATTAGTTCACCCAGTGCCCCTATAGAATTCGTGATATCCACCTCAGGCCCATACTTTTTTAATCCAAGCTGTATGCACATGTACGCTAAACTGCGTTTAGCCCATTCAGATGAAACGGACTGCAATGATAGTTACTCTGCATACCCTGAAAACAACTTTCTGCACTCCATATTCACTATTCAGCCATTGTGAGGTGTATTTAAATCAGGTTAACATCTCGGCAGGAAGGGGTTATTATCACATACGAGCCTATCTGGAAAATATCCTCAACATTTCAAAAGAAGCGAAAGATATCTTTTTAACTGCCGAGGGCTATGATCAGACTAAAGACGAAAGTAGTATAAAGGATACATTTAAAAATTATAAAAAAAAGTTGTACGAATGTTTTTGATATCTGCATACAGACTTAGCGTTCCAGGAGAAACTGCTTATTGATGGGGTGGATATGAAGTTAAAACTCAACCGCAAGAATCCTGAGGTCTGCATAAATCTGGGACCTGATCAAGAAGAGGGAGCAAAGTCCGTTGTGATTCACACCATGGAAACATATCTGCGCGTACTGCGAGTGAAATTAAGTTTGCCGAAATATGTAGAAATTGAAAAAAATTTAATACACGCAACAGTAAAATACCCAAGTAACAGATTATAGATCAAACTATACACGGTGCCCGCCCGCGCTAGAAAACGTGGCCCTGGGAGTTTTACCTTAAAAGTTATTAATTGGAATGCAGGATCACGCTTTGACGAATGAAAAATATAAAAAGTGTGCCTCTAAATTCGAGAATTTCGGCCTTAAAATATAACTCTATACGTAAATGGCGTTGCATTGGGCGGGACTATAGTTACGGACTACTCATCAGACGCTGTGTTCCCGCTCTGTGCGAGAGCTTATAGTAATCTGGCCCATATTGCCGGTGGCTGTGACGAGCTTCGGATTGGCGTAACGCAGAAAGAATTTTTCGATCAATTTAACCTTTACCCATTTGATATTACCCCCGACTTATCTGCTAGTATAACTACCTTAAGTCCACAACAAAGTGGGAACATCTCAGTCAGATTGGAGTTCGCCGACCCTATAGACGTGCCTATTAGTGTACTAGTATACCTCGAATTCCAAGCTCTATTAGAGCTCGACCGCTTCAGGAACATTGTCACAGACTTTTAAAATGGACGCGAATACACTCCAGAGAGTAATGAAAAGTGACCGAATCACACGCTCCAATTTATCGGTGTGTTTGCAAAGAATGAAACATTGAAATTGCCAAATACGAGAGATTGGTGTGGCCTTATCGTCAATACGGACAATGTGGGGGCGAGGGGGATTCATTGGTTTGCAATCTATTTTAAAAATAGGGAAAGAATGTACTATTTTGATTCACTCGGCACTCAGGCCTGGAGTGACTGTGGTTGTGCAATTTATCGAACAGCTACATTTCCCTGAAATTGTTCTGAATCTTTACCGTTTCCAAAGATATTTTAGTAATATTTGTGGCCAGTACTGTCTTTCAGTTCTCATGCACATATCACGTGGGAGGGGATTTATAAATTTTTAAAAATTATTCGATTTGTGGTACACTGAGATGAATGATGAACCGGTGGGCAGACAGATTAAAAAAGGTTCCCATTTTTGTGCACTCGCTGTATTCTGTAAAGTTTTACGTGTATATATATAATTGTTACTATATTGTGTAAAGTTTTACGTGTGTATATATAACTGTAACTGTAAAATGTCTCCATTAATATTAGTCTTATTTAAAGGACGCTAGTTCCGTAAACCGAATTGTACTAAAACATGCTTTCTACCATTTAATAAATTGAATGAAAATACAATGTGTTTTGTACTTAACCACAAAAAAAAACTTGCATTAGTTCCTCGATGACCTGGCATTCGTTGGACCTGATGTGAGCCAATACCTTGACCTCAGTATTCAGGTCATTGGGTTCGCTGCGCGGTAAAGCCTCCAAATCGCCGTCGTTTATTTGCGTTTCATCAAAGCTGTCGCGAAAAGTAGCTATAACACTATCAAGTTCCGCATCGGTCCTTTAAAGAGAAATTTACATGATTAGTCCGTACTGAATCTTTTTTTAATTAAAGTCCATTTTTCATGAATCGATATGTATTCAGAAATCCTAGCTCAATCCTAGTGCAACCTAGTCTATAATTGAGGATAACCGCTAATAAAATATTTACGATAAAATGTGAGTAGAAATTTATTATTACAACCACACCATATATATATATATATATATATATGCCGAAATAATGACGAAGGCGACACAGAATGGACAATAATTAAGAATCTATTGTTTTTCACCAAAATACACACAGAGGTATATATATATATATATATATATATATATATATATATATATACAGGGTGTCCCATAAGTCCAGCATCATAGGAAAAATAATAAAAAAGGCAAAACAAAAGCTTTTATTTACAGAACATACTCAATATGTCTACCATTGTTTTCGATACACAAATTCAGACGTGATACCCAGTCAGCAAGCACACGGTGAATGATGTCAGGAGTAATGGTGTTACATGCCTCAATAATGCGCTGCCGCAAATGTTCAACACTCCTAATTTTCTCTGCGTATACCAGCGCTTTCAAGTGGCCCCAGAGATAAAAATCTAGAGGCGTGAGATCCGGGCTTCTAGCTGGCCATTCCACAGGCCCTCGACGTCCTATCCAATGACCAGGGAGCTGTTGGTACAGGTATTCCCTTACTTGGGTGCTGTAATGTGCAGGAGCGCCGTCTTGCTGGAACCATGTTGGGAAATTTCCTTCTTCGTTCAAGACACTGAGAAATGCTTCTTCCTTGAGCATACGTAGGTAGGTGCCTCCAGTGACATGTTCATCGAAAAAGAGGGGGCCTATGATGCGATCCTTCCAAATGCCACACCATACCATCAGCCGAGATGCATCTTGTTCCTTTGAAGAGGTATACCAGTGAGGGTTGTTTTGAGACCAGTAGCTGGTGTTCTGTCGATTTACCTCACCATTTCCATAAAAAACAGCCTCGTCACTGAAGAGAATGGTGGACGGGAAATTGGCATCCCGAGCATATTGTCCGTAGCCCATTCACAAAATTCCATCCGCCGGTCGGGATCATCTTCGCTTAATTTATGTAGGATCTGAAGTTTATATGGATGCCATTTGTGAGCCTGAAGAATGCGATGGGTGCTACTTTTCGACACTCCTGTCTCGGCGGACAATCGCCGAAGAGACTTATTGGGACTTCTGTTAAAATGAGCCAGGATAGCAGTCGCTGTATCATCGTCAGTGGACCTCCTTGAAGTTCCACTGCGTGGTTTATCTTCTGTGGATCCTGTTTCCTTAAACTTTGCAACAAGTCTGCTAATACAACTCTGTGTTATTGGCTCGCGGTCTGGATGCAGTCTGATAAATTCAGCAGCGGCCTCTCTTTGACTCCGATTTCCTATGAGTAGAATTATCTGGATTCGTTCTTCCTTGCTCACAGACATTATGGCCTGTAGAAAGAGAAAAATATGAATTATGGTTTGTAGAAATAGAAAAATATGAATTTCTCCTATGATGCCGGACTTATGGAACACCCTGTGCATATATATATATATATATATATATATGAAGAGTGAGAGAGAGAGCTGCAAGGCGTTACAAGTACACTAATTTACTGCTCAAAAGGAAGATTAGCTGTGTGTTAACACATACATCCATATATATATATATATATGTATATATATATAGAGATATATATATATATATGGGAAGAGAGAGGTACAATAAGAGAAAATACCGATTAGGTCGCCCGGGGCAAATAATAATCACAAAGCAGATATCCTAACAGGGCTCAAAACTGAGATTGGCTGCATGTGCTACGCATTATCTACCAGCACCGGGTGACGAGCCCGCGACCGCAGGCAATCCTTAAAAGTTTTGGAATTCTAAAATCCTACCTCTAGACCTTTCTATAAATTTTTAAGTTATCAGAAACAAGCGTGTATTAAAATTTCACTTTGAAATGACACATTCATCGTATAACAAATTCACTGTCTAAATTACGTTACCAGGAAGGAAGATTAGCTGGGTGTGCTACGCATCGTCTGCCGGCACCGGGTCTCGACCCCTGGCCAGATATCCTTTCACTTCGTTTTATTATGGCTTTTTATAAATTTTAACAGTTGCACTAAATGAAACGATATATATATATATATATATATATATATATATATATATATATATATATATATAGCCAGGCCTTCCGCTTAAATCACAAACTAGTTTTCAAAACGCATTTATTATGGCTCTTTATAAATTAACTAACAATAGCACTGAATGAAACGATGTATATAGCCCGAAATACAAATTAAATTAATTACTTACATTTCAATGTCGTCTTCTACGGCTGATTCTTGCACTCCGTCACAAATTTCTGCAATGCTTTGTGTGGAGAGAAGAACATTCCGGTCAGCCTCTCCGAAAAGGTGGCGTGTACCCCCTGCATACATGTCTCCGTCTTCAAACAATTGCAGGGAAATGTAAAGCTGTTGTAATTGGTTCATGGCGATATATCTCTGTGGTTATTCTTCGATAAATACAACTGTTGTGGATTCCAGATGAAAATGCCCTCTTTTATATAAGCGAACCTAATTGTAAACACCGGCAATAGCCGAATCACGAGTTTCTATTGGCCGTCGGTGAAATTTGGGTGGGGAATAACGTGTAAGTGCTACTAGTCACCAACCAGAGGTCCAGGGCCGTTCTCGGGATCCGCCCATTGGGCTGTACTTGGCTGATCCGTCAATTCTGGGGCGTGTCAGATATAACTTACCCATTCCATAGATTTCTTCCACAAATGATTCGTAGAGAGAGATAAAGAGATAGAGAGAAGTTTTGTTTGGAAGATCAAACTTTTTTTCTGAGGCACCGATGAGATGGGTGGGGGAAGGGAAATTTGATCTTATAATAAACATCCATTTACTACCTGTGCTGATATATATATATATATATATATATATATATGTGTATATATATATATATACATATACACACATATATAAATACATATGTATATATATGTGTGTGTATATATATATATATATATATATATATATATATGAAGGATTTCCAATCACCCTAAAATAATTTAAAAATTAATTGGGATGAGCGATGGAGAGAACGGCCGTATCATAAACTTCTGTTTTATTACCTTACCCGTGATATATATATGTATGTATATATATGAGGGATTTAGCGAGATTGGAAAATAAATTTGGACATCGGGAAAAATCGCAACGGTTTAAAGTTTATGGTAGACAGAGATTGGAGTATGATAAATATCCATTTTATTATCTCAACTGTGACAATATATATATATATATATATATATATATATATATGAAGGATTTTACAACCCCCTAAAACTGAAAATAATTTTTTAAAAATTAATTGCGGAAGGGCGACGGGGAGAACAGCTGTGTGATAAACATCTGTTTTATTACCTTACCTGTATCACCGTCTGGGTAATCAGAAAAGATCTGCAGTTTAGTGACATTCGAAAATAAAATTGAATTTCGTGGCAATTCTCGTCGGTTTAAAGCTTCATTCGGGGGATTAGAAATAAAATTCCGTGAACAAGCTTAACACTAGAACGGCTGAGGTGTCGAAATCGACACCTTCAAAATTTTAACTTCATGTTTTAAGGGTACTCCCCTCATTTAGTTCAATGAGCTTTTGTGACAATTATTATTGTTTCCTTATAAAGGTACAAACATCGTTTGCATTAAAAAAAATTTGTATTTTATTAAATAGCGAAGTACTACCTCAAATGGCCGGCGTGTCGAAAACGACACCTGTTACTGTTTATCGACAAGAGATGAAATTATCTTTTTATTTATGCTATTTCTCGTAGATAACTGAAACGAAGGTAAGATACGTGCATCATTTGTGGGCGGGGCATATTAGCTCCTCCCACCATTCACGATTTGATGTGTTTTAGTTTCGTGCGAACAATTATACGTGGTGCACATGATTTTTCACAGAAGTTATTGAAACTTATGATAATCGCCACTATAGAGTGTTGATAAAAAATAATGGCAACTAGAAAAAAGGTTATGACTCCTGAGCAAGTCATGGAAGCTTTATTAGAATCTGGAGATGATATACCCAATGAAAGTGACTATGATACAGATTCCTCTCAAACTAGTGATAATGGCTCTAATTCTAGCGAGTCTTCTGAATCCACCTTTGATGACATACAAACGCAGGAAGTTAGGCCATCAATGATGGACGATAATAAAGAAGTTGTAACGCGCTATGGAATTGTTTGGAAACCCCTTACAAGTTCAAGACTTGGACGGGCAAAGCAGGCTGCAGTATTCAAAGCTTCCCCCGGTGTACCTAATGCCGTACGAAACAAAATTTCCGAATCTCCTTACGTGGCATGGAAACTGTTCATAAATGAGGCTATGCTAAGAAGGATTTTAAATTGCATAGTCACCGAAGGAGAAACATGCAAGCCAGGATGGACTCTATCTATAGAGAAAATGGAAGCCTTCATTGCATTGGAATATGCTCGTGGCATATATGGTAAGAATCACAGTGCTGACTTCCTTTGGAGCAAACTATATGGTCCCAGTATTTTCAAACAATGTCAAGAGGTAGCTACAAAGAGATCAGAAAGTTTCTTCAATTTGATCTAAAAAACACTCGATCAGAAAGAATAAAACATAACAGATTCACACACCTAAGAGATATTTTTGAGCAGTTTGCTGAAAATTGTAAGAAAAACTATGTACCTGAATTTAGTTTGACGATTGATGAGCAGCTTTTGCCCATAACAAATCGGTGTCCATTTATTGTATTTATGCCTAATAAAGCTGATAAATTTTGCACGAAATTTTGGATACTGGCTGAAGTGGAAACGAAATACGTTGTGAGCATAATCTCTTATTTAGGAGCACAAGAAAAAGAGTCAAGACAAGGCCTCCCTCTTGCAGAAAGTGTTGTGCTAAAATTCACCGAACCAATGAAGAAGAAAGGCTACAACGTAACTACTGACAACTTTTTCACCTCTCTTGAAGTTGCAAAGAAACTGCTAGAGCAGGTTACATCTATTGTTGGAACAGTCCGCGCGAACAGCAAGCATCTATCAAAAGAAATGACTGCTTCTGTGAAAGGTGGAAAATACAATAGTAAATTTTTTTATCAGGAAGAAATTGAATGCATGTCAGTAAATTACCAATGCAAAGATAATAAATCGGTTTGTCTCCTTTCTACAATGCACTCAGCTCCTATAGTTTCTGAGGGTGATAAGAAAAAATCGGACGTTATTATGTTTTATAACAAAAATAAAGTGGGAGTTGACATCGTTCACCAAATGATGCGAAAATACAGTACACGGTGTGCAACAAGACGTTAGCCTGTTGCCATATGGTGTAACATTTTGGATATGGCAGCTCTAAATGCCTGGATTCTATATAAGAAATCAAGTGGAAGCAAAATATCCCGCAAAAAGTTTATTCTTCAACTTGTTCAGGACCTGCGATCACATTATGTTCAAATGAAGCAACCAGCAGGCGCTGCAGCAGAAGCAGATGTTTGTGCTCCTCCAACTATCACTACCTGTAAATTCTGTGAAAAACCAACATGTGGTAAATGCGCGAAAGATGAAACGAGAATTATTAGTGTAACTTGTAAAGATTGCACTGGTGCCTGGTAGATATATAGAAAAGCTTGATTGTCTATATGTATAGAGTTTATTTTTTTTTTATTATTTTCGTTATATGTAATGAGGATAAATGTGTTTTATATATTATATATATATATATATATATATATATATATATATATATATAAAACAAATATAAACTAGATTGGCTTTCGCGCCGAGAGGGAGGCAACAGAAAAAATACTTGAAAAAGAATTGCCCCGCCAGGTATTTGCTATATATATATATATATATATATATATATATATATATATATATATATATATATATATTATTCTATTTTTATTATAGTTGATCTTATTATATTGTGCATCAGTGATTAAAAGACAACAAATAATTTTATAAAATGGAATTTGTTTAAATTTATGCATTAAAAATAAACGTTTTAGTTTGATATAATAATTAAATGTTGTTTAATTATATTATGCTTTAATATTGTCGTAATTTCAACTAAATTGCAACCTAATGATATAATGTGTCGAAAACGACACCTCGGCCATTCCAGTAATAGGAAAGACATCGGCCATTCTAGTGTTAAGATATGCGTTTTATGATTTTTCATTAATTTTTAATAATGGAAGGAAGTGTAAAGTATCGTGGATGCGAAGACAATTTAATGTAAATGTAGTTTACTTTGTTTTTATAAAAATTAGCAGTTAATTAACTTTGAATTGGAGGGAATATCTTTATAAAAATAATATAAAAGTATATAGAAAGGATTGCCGAATGTTATTCTATGAGAATAGTTTACCAAATTTAATATACGTTTTAGTATATCTATTTCGTATTATTAAACCTGTTTTCATATGGGAAATTTAATATAACTGTGTATATATAGATTTCTCAATTTAAAAGAATGAATATTAAGATGGCTGAAGAAATTGTGCGAAAACGTGAACCGCTTCTTATATAATAGATGGTTCACAAAAGTAAATAGACACTTTCGCTTTGGCTTTAGTGTAAATGGATGCTATTAAGGTCTCTCGAGTTATAGGTAAATTAAATATTATTCTTATAGATTATGTTGTTGAAATAATGGGCAGTGTAAAGAGCCCTGCGTATTTTTTTATTATTAGATGCGTGCACACCCATCTTCTGCAAAATTGGTTGGCAGATAAAATGGGTACCCTGGGTGACCTAGTGGTTAAGACGCTGGGGTGCTGGTGGGATGGATTCTCCGTTAAACTGCAGGTCTAAGATGGATTGAAAAGCTTGACCTTCGGCGAAATGAACAATTCGGGTTTTTTGTCTTTCTTGGAATAAAAAGAAATGCTGTTTTTGAAGACATTTTGTATAAATGATGATTGACAAAAGTATATAGACGCCTCTCTCTCTCTCTCTCTCTCTCTCTCTCTCTCTCTCTCTCTCTCCAGCTCTCTCTCTCTCTCTGGAAACTCATCTCTAAAAAAATAATTAGTATATATAGCTGTGTGTGTGTAATAATAGGGGATCTATGTGCGTTTGTGTGCCCTTCTTGGGTGTTCAGGTGATGTATTCACCGTGCCAACTGGCTGATAATGCCTGGAGACACTGGCTTCTACGCCAACTGGCGAATTTCGAGTTCTAAGTCAAGTGTTCTACCATGATCAGTCATTGAGCTTCCGCCTCTCGTGGAAGCTGGATGGTCTCTTCCTCTCTCTCCTTCTCCTCTCTCTCTTAGGCTAGGTATATCCCTTTCGGGGGTGAGACCGTGGAACTTCTCCCCCAAAGAGGTCAGGTGGACTCCCCCAGCTTGCTAGTGGAGTTCCCCCTTTCTTTTTTTTGGGCACCCTGGGGTTGGCACTGGGGGAGGGGGTCTTACAACAAGGTGGGAGGGGGTTGGCACTTGGGTTGGCACTGGCACTCATTGCAACATTTGCAATTGCATTGCACTCTAACATTTTGCGGTCATACTACTGACATGAACATAATCTACAAGTGGACGGAAGAAAATATGAAGTTGAACACTGAGAAATTTCAGCTGTTATGGTACGGAAAAAGAGAATACTTAAAATCCATGGAATACTATGCCCTAAATGGACAGGAAATTCATAGAAATTCTAAAGCAAAAGATTTAGGAGTTGTAATAACTGATGATGCGAAATTTGAAACACAAAATAAGATAGCAGTAAACAGAGCAAAGAGAGTAACTGGGCAGATACTGAGAACCTTTAAACGAAGGGATAGGAATATAATGATTCCTTTAATGAAAACCCTGATCATACCCAAATTGGAATACTTCTCCGTCCTAAGATCCCCATAAAAAAAAGAAAACATTAGACAACTAGAAGGGATTCAAAGAAACTTCACAGCCAAGATCAACGGGTGCAAAAAACTAAACTACTGGGAAAGGTTACGCGAATTCAACCTATATTCACTGGAAAGGAGGAGAGAGAGAGATACACCATTATTTACACTTGGAATATAATGGAGAAACTAGTCCCTAATCTTACTCTGAACCCTGTATCTCCCCAAACAACAGTGGAAAGTAGAAAAAGAAGAGAGTGTCGTGTTCCCAAACTAAAGGTTAGACACCGAACATCATTAACCATGAAAAAAAATAGTTTTGTTGTGAGAGGACCAAAACTGTTTAATCAGCTGCCTAAAGACCTAAGAAACACGAGTGGTGTTGCGGTGGACATCTTCAAAAGAAATTAGACGCCTGGCTCAGAACAATCACCGATGAGCCGGGTGGACCTGGCCATGTGAGGTGGAGAGTACAAGAAACAAACTCACTACGTCACCAGGCCAACTCGAGAGGAGGGGCGACAAGCTTGACCTTCGTGAAATGAGGAATCATCGCGCGGAACATTTCAAAGGTTGAAAGGTGTATATATAATATATATATGTAATATATATATATATATATATATATATATATATATATATATATACACATTTCAACTGCAAAGAACACGCAGTATAAATAACGTAAAGAACGACGCTTGTATAGGAGAACATTCCGCGCAAGATGAGAAGAGAGACCGAACAAATGAAAAAATGAGGTAACCACCCGGGAATCGAACCCGGGATCTTCCGATTGCCGGTCAGATATGATAACCATTACACAACGGGCCTCACTCGAACAAATGCCGTAATTCCTCTACATACGCGCAGAAACAATGCCCCAAGGGGGCACCTCTCGCATGCCGTATCTATATATACATTTCAACTGCAAAGAACACGCAGTATAAATAACGTAAAGAACGACGCTTGTATAGGAGAACATTCCGCGCAAGATGAGAAGAGGGAACGAACAAATGAAAAAATGAGAAAAGTGTTATCATTTCTGACCGGCAATCGGAAGATCCCGGGTTCGATTCCCGGGTGGTTACCTCATTTTTTCATTTGTTCGTTCTCTCTTCTCATCTTGCGCGGAATGTTCTCCTATACAAGCGTCGTTCTTTACGATATATATACTGTATATATACTTACTTTAGGTTACTTTAGGTGAGTTTGAACGACGGTTCAGGATCGACCTGCGGTCGACCCTTTCAAAGCATCCCGCCTCATTAGCGGGATTTGGTGAAGGAGGGAATTGCTGTCTGATCTCCTCCGCCCTTATAGCCAGCCACACATGGCTGGTCAGGGACTTTGCACAGGAATTTGTCCAGCTGGTTCTTGAAGTTATTCAAGTCGGTGTGCTGGTGATTCCTCACTTCTTTTGGTAGGACATTGAAAAGCTTTGGGCCCCGTATTCTGAGGGTATTTTCCTTCCTCGTTTTCATGGCCCCCTTGTCCCACCGCAGCTGGGAAAGTACAACATCTGCCTCTTCTCTCATTCCAGTTCTTTTCTATTTCATTTCTAAGGTTAGTGACAGAGCCCTCAAATATTTTCTATATGTATATTATTGTGCACCGCTCGCGCCGTCTTTTGAGAGAGTAGAGTTCCAGGGATTGTAGCCGAGACGAGTAGTCTTCACCTTCCGTTTCCTCTATCTTAGACATAAAGTCCTTTGTATAGCTTCAATGTTCGTAATGTCTCGTTTTCTGTATGGGCTTGTGAGTTCTTAGCAATACTCAATTATTGGTAGGACTAGACTCTTCCATAATTTGAGAATGGTGTTTTCTTTTCTGCTGCGGAAGCTCCTCCAGATGATTCACATTATTTTTCTAGCCGTAGTAATTTTGATGTTATAGTTCGCCTTGAATTCTGCATCCGACGACATTATTACTCCAAGATCCCTGACTTCTGGATTTGATGTTAGCTGTTTGGCTTGCAGAGTTTTGTACCCTTTTTTCTGTAGCTCTTTTTTATTACCATATCTTAGAAGTTGGAATTTTTCTTCGTTGAACTTCATATTGTTTTCTGCCCACTGGAATAATGTTTCAATGTCGTTTTTCAACTTTCGTATGACACCGTTCAATATTTCCTCACATATCTTTGTGTCATCTGCGAAGCATGATACAGTACTGTCCTTAATATCAGCATCAATATCTGCAATCATTACTGTGAACAGCAAGGGAGCTAATACTGTCCCTTGTGGGACAGAGCTCACGACTTCCGAGACTTCCGATTTAACTCCGTTTACCACCACTGTTTGTGTTCTTTGCGTCATAAAATTAAATATCCACCTTCCTAGCTTTCCAGTAATTCCTGTATTCTTAAGTTTGTGTGCTCTGATTCCATGGTCACATTTATCGAAGGCTTTAGCAAAGTCCGTATATATTACATCAATGTTTTGTCCTCGACACAATGTTTTTAATATTTTCTCCTGGTGGTCTAGTAGCTCTCATAGGCATGATCTTCAAGCCCTGAAGCCATGTTGATTTGGGTTGTACAAGTCTTTTTTTTGTAGGTAGTAGGTAATTTTGCCTCTAATTATACGTTCAAAACACATTATAAGTTGTGAGGTAAGAGCCACTGGCCGATAATTCTTGGGCATTGCTCTGTTACCACCTTTAAATATGGATTCAATGTTCGCTGTCTTTAAGGGGAGTGGAATTTGTCCTGTGTCGAGTGATTTCCTCCACAGTAAGTACAGCTCTTTGGCAATACTCTTTTTGCATTTCTTTAGAAATGTGGCACTCCATATGTCTGGCCCTGGCGCTGAATTGTCTCGCATCTGTGATAAGGCCGTAATTACATCTCCTTCCGTGAACTCAAAGTCCATTAATAGGTTTGTGCCGAAATTTGTTCTTGGTTGATTTGTATCTATGTCGAAAAATTCGTCTGGATTTTCCACTTCCATCTCGGATTAGGGGTGCTAAACACAGAGTTAAATTGTTCCCTAAGCAGTTCGCTTATTTCTTTCGGGCCATTTGTGTATTCGGCCTCCCTCTCTATCAACTGACCAATACTCTCCTTACACTGCATTTTCCTTTTCGCAAACGTGTAGAAGTATTTTGGGATATTTTTTGTTTTCTGCTACCTTGTTTTCCTCCTCGTTTGTCTTATGTATGAATTTTTGCTTTAGGTCCATTTCTATTTCGCCAAGTTTCCTCTAGTTTGAGTCTCTCTGCATCAGTTCTGCATCTGTGGAGATGTTTTAAGGTTTGTCTTCGTTGTCTGAATAGTGTCCTGATTTTCGTCTCGATCTTGCTACGTTTTCTTTCCTGTCTCTCTGGAATATGTTTCAGTATTATAGGTTTGGTTTCCGTCTCTATTATACATAGCATTTCTTGTGGAGTCTTTTCGTGAAGTAGCAATTCCCAATTTACCTCCTTTAAATCTTTATTTGCGTTTTCCCACTTTTCTTTCTTTGAATTTATGTTTAAGCCTTCATATATTCCATCTGCCTCTCTGGGATGCGTTTTCGGACCTCTGAGTGCTAACTTCAATTGTATATCGATGAGGTTATGGTCTAAGAACTTTGTGTGCGTTACTTTTTTATTTATTATTATTTCGTTGTTTTTTGTCAAGATTAAATCCAAAACGTTCTCTTTTCTCGTGGCTTCACAGATTTCCTGGGTAAGGGCGTAATGTTCCATAATATATAATAGCATTGTTGCTTGGGTTCTATCATCTTTAGTAATGTTGCCATGAAACTTCTCGACATATACCACTTCGTAATTTTTCTTCCATGTTATGATGGGAAATTAAAATTTTCGAAGATTAGAATATTTGTTGCTGGGGTTTCAAGTAATTTTAATATGTTTTATATTTCATTTGTACCAAATTGGAATTCACTTTTTGTGGTGTTTGGTGGTCTGTAGATGTTCATAATGGTTAGGTTCAATTCTTTTACTTCTAATATAATAACTTCAACTGTGCTGTTTGATTTGCACACTCTATCTGCTGTGTATGTTGTAGTCCAGCAATGCTAATTCAGTATCCTCGATACAGTTTTCACAATCTCTTTCGCATTTATGCAAGTGTGTTTCCGTTAGTATATAATATCTATGCTGGATTCGGTAGCTAAATTCTGTAAGTATTGTAATTTGCAGCCTGCATGGTCCATGTATACGTAGGGTGGAGCGAAAATATGAATTTTAGAATATCAATTTGGTATACTTAGGAAACGTTGTAAATGACGCTAATTTAAATGTCTACCAAATTTGAACTAGCTTTTGTTTCAGTAAGAGGCTCCCCAATGACCTTGAAAAACCGTCACATTTTGAGCCTCAGTCACTCAGTCTTCCTAAAGTGCGTGCAGTGACGAGATGTGTTACAGTTTAGCTTCGCCTATTAGTATAACTACTTAACCGTTTTTGTATGCATAAATATTTATTTCTCGTAATTCTATTTTTTCAGAAATATTAAAATGGATAAAAAAGTAAAGACAAGGCAGTGTACTAAGGGGTCCCAGAAAACCTTAGCCCCCCCATTTGCAGCTTACATGTTCACTTATATCGAAATAGTTTTTAGTGATTATAAAAATATATAAAATTCTTTATTTATTGCAGGTATTAAAATTACTCTAGCTGATAAAGTGATAATATAATGGCTTCTCAATTAATTGGTGAGTCGAGAGACAACGTGTGATAGATCGCATACGAGGAATAACATTTCGGGAAGCTCGTGATGCTGGAGCCACCTTTATAACACGTTCATGGGTTGCCAAAACGTTGCGAAGAAGTGAGGACTTTGTCAAAAGAAATTGGAATAAAATTTTGGATGAATGTGAAGAGGATACAACCAAATCTGGGCGCCCAAATTTGCCACTCTCTCAGGAAACAAAGGACATTATTGAAAGCGGTACTCGTAAGCAGAAAAACAGCTGTGCTAAGCTTTCTAGAGAGATCGAGGCGTTGAGGGGAAAGATCGTTAGTGGTGAGATCATCCGACTGTACCGTCATAGGCAAGGTTTAAAGTCTTGGCATGAACTTCCAAAGCCAAGAAAAACTCAACTTAACACCGATGACAGAATGTGGTTTGCCCATTATCTTGAAGACTGGGATGTGGATGATTTCATGCATTTAGCTGTCTCCGATGAATTTTTTATTTACGTAACACGTCGGCCTAACTACCAAAATGATCGAGTGTGGGCCACAACACCAGATGAAATCGATGACAATGAACATTATCGCGAATTATTAAAAAGTCCAGACTGTGTTGGTGTGTTTGTTTTGTTCACTGCAAAGAAGCTCATGTGGGTGCTGAAGCCAAATGGTCAGAGTTTGGATGGACAGTATTTTCGTGATATTATTCTATCCCAGCATGTCATTCCTTTTCTAAGAAACCCAAACAATGTTATGGATGTCGATCAGGTCACACTTCTGCAGAATAAGGCCCCCTGCTTTAAGGCATTAGCCACTCAACAGTTGTTGCGGAACCATGAGATCGATTTCTTTGGAAATGAAGAATGGCCAGGAAATTCTCCTGACCTGAACGTCTGTGAACACATTGGATCAGTTATAAAGGACAAGGTTGAATGTCTCTTGTTTGAAGAACCTGCAGCAAATCGATTTTCGAAGGATACAATGACGCAACACATTGAAACTATTTTAGCAAATTTGCGTAACGATCAAGATCTATTCACGTCACTTTTGGTAAGCTACCCAAAGCGAATTCAGGCTGTCTTGGAAGCCAATGGCGGGAACACCAAGTTTAAATTGTTTCTCATTAAATGTAGGATTAAATTCTCTTTTGTAGGGTATGTTTAGTTTTACTGTACCTCTAATGGTTTAGGCCATGGGCGGGTGGGGTAAGGTTTATTGGAGCCCCGTATATGCCCAGTTTTTGGCGCTGCTAAAGAACTAAATAGGAATAGGCTTCCAACCTATAAAGAAATGTTTAGACATTATTTATGGGTAAGAGCTGACATAAAGTTCACTAATAATAAAGATCCTGCAGTCTCTGACGTATCAGAAAGAGGCTTTAGAAATTGAAAATATTTAGGTAAAGGCCTCAATTCCAACAGTTTCTCACAAAAGAGCTTTGCAGCTTATTCGCTCCTATCATAATAAATATATGGTGTTGATGAAGCCTTACAAAGGAAGAAAAGGAAACCCAAATTATCGAAACAAATTACAGTTGTTCAGAGAAAAAGCTAAAAATTTATTTGATATTGATAACTGCAAATGTGAGTTTGATTCATGTCACTGTGATAAAACTAAAAAGGTTCCTCGCATTGAGCAAAAATTTCTCACTGATCAAAGAGGAGATAGAAAAATGGCAATTGGGAACATAGATAAAATAACAACTGAAAAACTTAAAAAGAATATGAAACGAAAAGAAGTGGAAATTTCTCGAATTAGCAAAAGCATTTCAACTAATGATGATGCTGTTGGCCTAGGCCTTGATTCTTCTGATTCGGAGGGTGACATTTCAGTAACTCGCATCAACAAATGAGAGTTAATTCAAGAAATGTTGCACAAGTTTGTGATAGATACGGCATATTTGACCGGGCAGGTGCATCTTTGGCATCTTCTGTCCTGCAAGATGTTGGTCTAATAAGAAATGAGGATACCTCCCTCGTAACTGACAGGAGTAAAATTAGAAGAGAAAGGACGAAAATACGGCATAAAATGCAACAAGAAGATAATGAGGAACACTTAAAAGCTCTATATTTTGATGGAAGAAAAGATAAAACTAAATGTCATATCAAGCAAGGCAAAAAATATTATTACAAGTCGTTCATTGAAGAACACATAACATTAGTAAGAGAACAAGGGTCTTGCTATATTGGTCATATTGGACCTGTCTCTGGTACTGCTCATGGTATTAAAGATTCGTTAATTCAGTTTTTATCAGAAAATGTTCAAAACATTGATGAACTGGTGGCTATTGGATGTGATGGAACTCCTGTAAACACAGGAAGGCATAATAGAATTATTAGCCTCTTAGAATTGGCATTAGGTAGACCTTAGCAGTTGCTAATATGTCAAGTGCACGCTAACGAACTTCCACTTCGCCACTTGTTATATCACATTGATGGGAGCACAACAGGACCTGATATCTTCTCTGGAACAACTGGCAAAGCACTGAAAAATTGTGAACAATTTCCAGTTGCAGGGTTTGATAAAATTGAAGCTGATATACCATACATAGCAAATGAAGACTTAAGTACGGACCAGAAGCATTTCCTTGAAATCTGTAAAGCTGTGTGCTCAGGTAAATGCTCTCAGGATTTGTCTGCAAAAAATCCAGGAACTTTATCGCATGCAAGGTGGATAACTACAGCAAATCGAATTCTACGCTTATACATTGCAAAAGATAAACCATCAGAGAACCTTTGTGCATTAGCAGCATTTGTAATGAAAGTTTATGCTCCAATGTGGGTTACCATTAATTCAAAATCTTCAAGCACAGAAGGAGGAAGACATGTCTGGGAAACCATTTCAAGATCAAGATACCTTCCACTTTTTGCTGAGAAACGTTGGGGATTTTTCAATACAAGGCAACGCTTATTTTGCTCACCCAGAGAACCTATTGCTCTCCATGATCACGATGATCTACTAGTAGCACATCAGAGAGCTGCCATTTCGAGGAATTATGCTTGCAAGAATCAAAACACAAAAGGAAATCCGAAAGTTTACAATATCTAGGCTGAACTTTGGAGCAAAATAATACATTGATCTTATTAACTGGCAAAAAGAAGGGCGATTAAGTCCGCTTTTACAGCAATTAACGGAGAAGGAATTGAGAGAGCTCGCTTCCAAACAGTCAGATTTTGGAGGCAAACTTGGGACGCCATGTCACGCACAGGCCGTAGAAAGATGTGTTAAGGTAGTAACAGAAGCAGCAGCTACAGTTTGTGGAAAAGAACGAAGGGATGGATTCATTCGAGTGAGATTGGAATCAAGAAACATAATACCATTTTTCAGTACTAAATCACAACATAGTTCGGTAAGCAGGAAAAGGAATAAAACTTAGACAAAAGTCCATAATAAGGTTGGGTGGTTGGGGTGAGCTAGGCTGGAAATCGATGTGCAGCTACCTCCACGTGGTGAGTTCTGTGTACTTTGTTTATATATATATATATATATATATATATATATATATATACACAGATACACACAGTATATATATATATATATATA
>JAJOZX010000274.1:1440000-1542500 GCA_023014485.1 Bathynomus jamesi | reverse complement strand
TTAGTGTCAATAGGCTGCATTATTTTTCAAAATATTTGAAGATAAGGTAAATATTTTAGCTGTAGCAATGTCTAGAGAGATAAGCAAGATATTTGAAGATGAAGCCATATTTTTATTTTAAACCGCGTATTGACAGATCTGGTGTTATCATGATCTGCCGAGTTAACTAAAAATGGAAATTGAAATATGCATTTTATCATGAATTACAATTAAACATGCATATGAGCAAAAATTAAATGCTTAAAATTTAAAATTAAACGTTAAGCAAGACATGACTTCATCTTTTACAACGAAGAGAGAATGTGTACAGAAAACGAACATTGCAGAATTTAACAAGATTACATTATTAAGCTAAATCTTAGAAAATGATTAAGTAATTTAAAAATACATAATTCACCAATTATTCAGCAAAAATAAAATCGAAAGCGAATCCAAAATTTTGTCCGAACTTCGTCAGCGTTATGGGAATTTGGACTCTATATGTAAAAATGAATATAAGCATATAAATATATAAGAATATAGGGCTTATATAAATATAAGGATTATATACGAGTAAATATAAGAATTATATAAATATACGAATTATATAAATATACGAATTATACTAATGAATATAAGAATTATATGAATGAATATAAGAGTTATATGAATGAATATAAGAATTATGTAAATGAATATAAGAATTATATAAATTAATATAAGAATTATATGAATGAATATAAGAATTATATGAATGGATATAAGAATATATGAATATATGAATTATTCATTGTTCATTTTTACAGGGCTCTTCCCTCTACAATTTTATTAATAGAATAATATAACATCCTAACTAATTCTAACTAGATGATAAATAATGGTTTTTATAATACAGATTTATATACAGAACATAAGTCGGGGTGGTTAAGTCTAGTTCACGTGGTCTGGGTACGCACTCTTGGTCGTGCATATAGAGTTTGACATAGTACAATGCTTTTTTATCTTTGCCATTGCGAGAATAGTCTTTTCACTATAAATATACCGAGGATAATAGCACATACAATAATAATACTGACGGCAGATGTTGAAAAATAATTGTTACTGGTTGCAGTATTTGTAAAAGGTTATTCTGGTTAACATCAGAAATTTTAAAACGACTCAATTGATCATTCCATTTAGGGGCATGAAGTCACGGTAGGATGGTCACCGGTTTCATGGGGGAATTCAGCATTTTTATAGTCGGTTTGAATTTTAGTTTCAGACAGAAAGGGATACGAGTTGTTAATCTCAAAATTATAAAGGGACAATTTTATTCATATCTACGTCTTAAATTATACGGACCTGTTGGTGGTCGTGTAGATGTTTGTGTTTGTATGCGGAGTAGTCGGCCTCGCTTAGGTGGTAGTGGGGGTTGAACATTAAGCTCGGATTCAGAGTGTGTTCGTTTTTTTCGTGAAAGTTCTAGTTCACGTGTTTGATGCATTTACGGCCGGTATGTAGGGTCCGTGAGTCGGTCATCAACCGGTGAGGGTGGTAACGGAGGAGATGGTGGAGTTGGAGGAGATGGTGGAGTTCCACTGAGTGATCCTCTAGAAGGAGTTTCTCCAGGGTCTGGTTCCGATGGGACTCTCGGGTTTGGAACCTCTTCTTGTTAGAGACTGGATGGAGTACTGGTGGTATTACGAGGTACCAATCTTCGTCACGGGAAGTGGTTTCCACGGTGACTACTTCGGTTTTGTGGTCCCGGCTAGATTTGTTAATACCTTGATCTTTCGAAGGGTAGGCGGCTCGAACCCCTGGCAGATGTTTTTTGGGAAGGTGTTGTTCGGCAGCTATCTTCAAATTATCAGCGTGAATGATCTTTAGTTAGGAATGGTCTCGGAGGTCGAGGATTTCGTAACGGTTCTTTCCGAGATTTTTCATAATCCTCTATGGGCCATCCCATTTTGGGTATAATTTGCGATAAGCACTTGGCGGTTTCACGCTCTTTATGTAACATCCCATACTGACGATTATAGTCGTTGACGGGGATGACGCCTAAGTTCCTCTTAGACTCTAGGGCATAGCGGATTATGTCAAAAATTTTGAAAGATCGTTCGACAAGTTGCTGATTTGCTTCAACCATCTCGGAAGATGTTAAAACTGCAGGGTCGATTTGGTCGGGCAAATCAAAAGGTGGCCGTTTGTCGTAGTGATATAGGACGAAATGAGGGGTGTCACCGATGGACACGTTATAGCCGTTGTTGATGGCTGTTTGCACCATGGGAAGGGAATCATCCAATGTACGGGAGGATGCATCGACAACATGGTGGAGGGCTTCTAAGATCTTCCGATTGTGTCTTTCCACTAAGCCGTTTGCCTGCGTATGGTTTGCCACAATGTGTGTTTTTAATTTTACACATGTTACAGAGTGACTCGAACAGTCTGGAAGTGAAACTAAGGTCGTTACCAGAAATTAGGATGGAAGGAGTAGTATGGTTTTGGATGACGCGTTCCACTAGAACTCTTGCCACAGTTTCCCGAGGTCTGGTTTTGAATAGCAACTGCTTCGCTGTAACGCGAGAAGTTGGTCCATAAACACAATGAGTACTGGTTTCCTTTTAATGTTTTGGGGAATGGCCCTAGTATGTCCATTCCAGTTCTTTGCCAGGCCTTGCATACTGGATATTTATACATGGGAGTTGTGGATGGTACGTTCCCTTTTATGTTTTTAAGCAAGACGGGCATTCATCGATGTATTCATGTACCTTTTTGTTAATTTCGAGAAAATGCTATCGCTCCAAAGACTCTTGATGGGTGCGATCCAGCCCCATGTGGCCATGCAAAGGTGAGTCATGACAAAGTCCTGCAATATCTACGAGATCCTTCGGTATTTCCACGAGGTCGTTTCCATCTTCGTTCTTAAATGTACGAATCCATCATTTTAGTTGTACTGTTCTTTTACCTTCAATTGTTCCTTTTGTTCCAGGCGAGCCCGAAGGTTCTGGTGTGTTGGTCTGTTGTTGGGAGTATTGCAGACATTTGTAGTCGAACACAGGAAGGGTTTCTATCTTATTCCACTT
Source organism: Bathynomus jamesi (assembly GCA_023014485.1). NCBI lineage: Eukaryota > Metazoa > Arthropoda > Malacostraca > Isopoda > Cirolanidae > Bathynomus > Bathynomus jamesi. Next base: position 1,539,459 of record JAJOZX010000274.1, on the reverse strand, counting down.
AGGTGTCGGGCCTTGAGTCTCGACAATCCGTCTGGAATAATTTGAAGTTTTCGTGGTTTGTATACGATTTTTTTGCCGCAAAGTCCTGAATCAACAGAGCCCTTACTAAGGTCGTTACCAGAAATTAGGATGGAAGGAGTAGTATGGTTTTGGATGACGCGTTCCACTAGAACTCTTGCCACAGTTTCGAGGTCTGTTTGGAATAGCAACTGCTTCGCTGTAACGCGAGAAGTGGTCCATAAACACAATGATGTACTGGTTTCCTTTTAATGTTTTGGGGAATGGCCCTAGTATGTCCATTCCAGTTCTTTGCCAGGGCCGTTGCATACTGGATATTTATACATGGGAGTTGTGGATGGTACGTTCCTTTTATGTTTAAGCAAGACGGGCATTCATCGATGTATTCATGTACCTTTTTGTTAATTTCGAGAAAATGCTATCGCTCCAAAAGACTCTTGATGGTGCGATCCAGCCCCATGTGGCCATGCAAAGGTGAGTCATGACAAAGTCCGATGCAATATCTACGAGATCCTTCGGTATTTCCACGAGGTCGTTTCCATCTTCGTTCTTAAAATGTACGAATCCATCATTTAGGTTGTACTGTTCTTTTACCTTCAATTGTTCCTTTTGTTCCAGGCGAGCCCGAAGGTTCTGGGTGTTGGTCCTGTTGTTGGGAGTATTGCAGACATTTGTAGTCGAACACAGGAAGGGTTTCTATCTTATTCACTTAGGTGTCGGGCTTGAGTCTCGACAATCCGTCGGAATAATTTGAAGTTTTCGTGGTTTGTATACGATTTTTGCCGCAAGTCCTGAATCAACAGAGCCCATCTACTAAGGTCGTTACCAGAAATTAGGATGGAAGGAGTAGTATGGTTTTGGATGACGCGTTCCACTAGAACTCTTGCCACAGTTTCCGAGGTCTGGTTTGGAATAGCAACTGCTTCGCTGTAACGCGAGAAGTGGTCCATAAACAATGATGTACTGGTTTCCTTTTAATGTTTGGGGAATGGCCCTAGTATGTCCATTCCAGTTCTTTGCCAGGGCCGTTGCATACTGGATATTTATACATGGAGTTGTGGATGGTACGTTCCTTTATGTTTTAAGCAAGACGGGCATTCATCGATGTATTCATGTACCTTTTTGTTAATTTCGAGAAAATGCTATCGCTCCAAAGACTCTTGATGGTGCGATCCAGCCCCATGTGGCCATGCAAAGGTGAGTCATGACAAAGTCCGATGCAATATCTACGAGATCCTTCGGTATTTCCACGAGGTCGTTTCCATCTTCGTTCTTAAAATGTACGAATCCATCATTTAGGTTGTACTGTTCTTTTACCTTCAATTGTTCCTTTTGTTCCAGGCGAGCCCGAAGGTTCTGGGTGTGTTGTCCTGTTGTTGGGAGTATTGCAGACATTTGTAGTCGAACACAGGAAGGGTTTCTATCTTATTCACTTAGGTGTCGGGCTTGAGTCTCGACAATCCGTCTGGAATAATTTGAAGTTTTCGTGGTTTGTATACGATTTTTGCCGCAAAGTCCTGAATCAACAGAGCCCATCTACTAAGGTCGTTACCAGAAATTAGGATGGAAGGAGTAGTATGGTTTTGGATGACGCGTTCCACTAGAACTCTTGCCACAGTTTCCGAGGTCTGGTTTGGAATAGCAACTGCTTCGCTGTAACGCGAGAAGTGGTCCATAAACACAATGATGTACTGGTTTCCTTTTAATGTTTTGGGGAATGGCCAGTATGTCCATTCCAGTTCTTTGCCAGGGCCGTTGCATACTGGATATTATACATGGGAGTTGTGGATGGTACGTTCCTTTTATGTTTTAAGCAAGACGGGCATTCATCGATGTATTCATGTACCTTTTTGTTAATTTCGAGAAAATGCTATCGCTCCAAAGACTCTTGATGGTGCGATCCAGCCCATGTGGCCATGCAAAGGTGAGTCATGACAAAGTCCCGATGCAATATCTACGAATCCTTCGGTATTTCACGAGGTCGTTTCCATCTTCGTTCTTAAAATGTACGAATCCATCATTTAGGTTGTACTGTTCTTTTACCTTCAATTGTTCCTTTTGTTCCAGGCGAGCCCGAAGGTTCTGGGTGTGTTGGTCCTGTTTTGGAGTATTGCAGACATTGTATAGCGAACACAGGAAGGGTTTCTATCTTATTCACTTAGGTGTCGGGCTTGAGTCTCGACAATCCGTCTGAATAATTTGAAGTTTTCGTGGTTTGTATACGATTTTTGCCGCAAAGTCCTGAATCAACAGAGCCCATCTACTAAGGTCGTTACCAGAAATTAGGATGGAAGGAGTAGTATGGTTTTGGATGACGCGTTCCACTAGAACTCTTGCCACAGTTTCCGAGGTCTGGTTTGGAATAGCAACTGCTTCGCTGTAACGCGAGAAGTGGTCCATAAACACAATGATGTACTGGTTTCCTTTTAATGTTTTGGGGGAATGCCCTAGTATGTCCATTCCAGTTCTTTGCCAGGGCCGTTGCATACTGGATATTTATACATGGGAGTTGTGGATGGTACGTTCCTTTTATGTTTTAAGCAAGACGGCATTCATCGATGTATTCATGTACCTTTTTGTTAATTTCGAGAAAATGCTATCGCTCCAAAAGACTCTTGATGGTGCGATCCAGCCCCATGTGGCCACAAAGGTGAGTCATGACAAAGTCCGATGCAATATCTACGAGATCCTTCGGTATTTCCACGAGGTCGTTTCCATCTTCGTTCTTAAAATGTACGAATCCATCATTTAGGTTGTACTGTTCTTTTACCTTCAATTGTTCCTTTTGTTCCAGGCGAGCCCGAAGGTTTCTGGGTGTGTTGGTCCTGTTGTTGGGAGTATTGCAGACATTTGTAGTCGAACACAGGAAGGGTTTCTATCTTATTCACTTAGGTGTCGGGCTTGAGTCTCGACAATCCGTCTGGAATAATTTGAAGTTTTCGTGGTTTGTATACGATTTTTGCCGCAAAGTCCTGAATCAACAGAGCCATCTACTAAGGTCGTTACCAGAAATTAGGATGGAAGGAGTAGTATGGTTTTGGATGACGCGTTCCACTAGAACTCTTGCCACAGTTTCCGAGGTCTGGTTTGGAATAGCAACTGCTTCGCTGTAACGCGAGAAGTGGTCCATAAACACAATGATGTACTGGTTTCCTTTTAATGTTTTGGGGAATGGCCCTAGTATGTCCATTCCAGTTCTTTGCCAGGGCCGTTGCATACTGGATATTTATACATGGGAGTTGTGGATGGTACGTTCCTTTTATGTTTTAAGCAAGACGGGCATTCATCGATGTATTCATGTACCTTTTTGTTAATTTCGAGAAAATGCTATCGCTCCAAAAGACTCTTGATGGTGCGATCCAGCCCCATGTGGCCATGCAAAGGTGAGTCATGACAAAGTCCGATGCAATATCTACGAGATCCTTCGGTATTTCCACGAGGTCGTTTCCATCTTCGTTCTTAAAATGTACGAATCCATCATTTAGGTTGTACTGTTCTTTTACCTTCAATTGTTCCTTTTGTTCCAGGCGAGCCCGAAGGTTCTGGGTGTGTTGGTCCTGTTGTTGGGAGTATTGCAGACATTTAGTCGAACACAGGAAGGGTTTCTATCTTATTCACTTAGGTGTCGGGCTTGAGTCTCGACAATCCGTCTGGAATAATTTGAAGTTTTCGTGGTTTGTATACGATTTTGCCGCAAAGTCCTGAATCAACAGAGCCCATCTACTAAGGTCGTTACCAGAAATTAGGATGGAAGGAGTAGTATGGTTTTGGATGACGCGTTCCACTAGAACTCTTGCCACAGTTTCCGAGGTCTGGTTTGGAATAGCAACTGCTTCGCTGTAACGCGAGAAGTGGTCCATAAACACAATGATGTACTGGTTTCCTTTTAATGTTTTGGGGAATGGCCCTAGTATGTCCATTCCAGTTCTTTGCCAGGGCCGTTGCATACTGGATATTTATACATGGGAGTTGTGGATGGTACGTTCCTTTTATGTTTTAAGCAAGACGGGCATTCATCGATGTATTCATGTACCTTTTTGTTAATTTCGAGAAAATGCTATCGCTCCAAAAGACTCTTGATGGTGCGATCCAGCCCCATGTGGCCATGCAAAGGTGAGTCATGACAAAGTCCGATGCAATATCTACGAGATCCTTCGGTATTTCCACGAGGTCGTTTCCATCTTCGTTCTTAAAATGTACGAATCCATCATTTAGGTTGTACTGTTCTTTTACCTTCAATTGTTCCTTTTGTTCCAGGCGAGCCCGAAGGTTCTGGGTGTGTTGGTCCTGTTGTTGGGAGTATTGCAGACATTTGTAGTCGAACACAGGAAGGGTTTCTATCTTATTCACTTAGGTGTCGGGCTTGAGTCTCGACAATCCGTCTGGAATAATTTGAAGTTTTCGTGGTTTGTATACGATTTTTGCCGCAAAGTCCTGAATCAACAGAGCCATCTACTAAGGTCGTTACCAGAAATTAGGATGGAAGGAGTAGTATGGTTTTGGATGACGCGTTCCACTAGAACTCTTGCCACAGTTTCCGAGGTCTGGTTTGGAATAGCAACTGCTTCGCTGTAACGCGAGAAGTGGTCCATAAACACAATGATGTACTGGTTCCTTTTAATGTTTTGGGGAATGGCCCTAGTATGTCCATTCCAGTTCTTTGCCAGGGCCGTTGCATACTGGATATTTATACATGGGAGTTGTGGATGGTACGTTCCTTTTATGTTTTAAGCAAGACGGGCATTCATCGATGTATTCATGTACCTTTTTGTTAATTTCGAGAAAATGCTATCGCTCCAAAAGACTCTTGATGGTGCGATCCAGCCCCATGTGGCCATGCAAAGGTGAGTCATGACAAAGTCCGATGCAATATCTACGAGATCCTTCGGTATTTCCGAGGTCGTTTCCATCTTCGTTCTTAAAATGTACGAATCCATCATTTAGGTTGTACTGTTCTTTTACCTTCAATTGTTCCTTTTGTTCCAGGCGAGCCCGAAGGTTCTGGGTGTGTTGGTCCTGTTGTTGGGAGTATTGCAGACATTTGTAGTCGAACACAGGAAGGGTTTATCTTATTCACTTAGGTGTCGGGCTTGAGTCTCGACAATCCGTCTGGAATAATTTGAAGTTTTCGTGGTTTGTATACGATTTTTGCCGCAAAGTCCTGAATCAACAGAGCCCATCTACTAAGGTCGTTACCAGAAATTAGGATGGAAGGAGTAGTATGGTTTGGATGACGCGTTCCACTAGAACTCTTGCCACAGTTTCCGAGGTCTGGTTTGGAATAGCAACTGCTTCGCTGTAACGCGAGAAGTGGTCCATAAACACAATGATGTACTGGTTTCCTTTTAATGTTTTGGGGAATGGCCCTAGTATGTCCATTCCAGTTCTTTGCCAGGGCCGTTGCATACTGGATATTTATACATGGGAGTTGTGGATGGTACGTTCCTTTTATGTTTTAAGCAAGACGGGCATTCATCGATGTATTCATGTACCTTTTTGTTAATTTCGAGAAAATGCTATCGCTCCAAAAGACTCTTGATGGTGCGATCCAGCCCCATGTGGCCATGCAAAGGTGAGTCATGACAAAGTCCGATGCAATATCTACGAGATCCTTCGGTATTTCCACGAGGTCGTTTCCATCTTCGTTCTTAAAATGTACGAATCCATCATTTAGGTTGTACTGTTCTTTTACCTTCAATTGTTCCTTTTGTTCCAGGCGAGCCCGAAGGTTCTGGGTGTGTTGGTCCTGTTGTTGGGAGTATTGCAGACATTTGTAGTCGAACACAGGAAGGGTTTCTATCTTATTCACTTAGGTGTCGGGCTTGAGTCTCGACAATCCGTCTGGAATAATTTGAAGTTTTCGTGGTTTGTATACGATTTTTGCCGCAAAGTCCTGAATCAACAGAGCCCATCTACTAAGGTCGTTACCAGAAATTAGGATGGAAGGAGTAGTATGGTTTTGGATGACGCGTTCCACTAGAACTCTTGCCACAGTTTCCGAGGTCTGGTTTGGAATAGCAACTGCTTCGCTGTAACGCGAGAAGTGGTCCATAAACACAATGATGTACTGGTTTCCTTTTAATGTTTTGGGGAATGGCCCTAGTATGTCCATTCCAGTTCTTTGCCAGGGCCGTTGCATACTGGATATTTATACATGGGAGTTGTGGATGGTACGTTCCTTTTATGTTTTAAGCAAGACGGGCATTCATCGATGTATTCATGTACCTTTTTGTTAATTTCGAGAAAATGCTATCGCTCCAAAAGACTCTTGATGGTGCGATCCAGCCCCATGTGGCCATGCAAAGGTGAGTCATGACAAAGTCCGATGCAATATCTACGAGATCCTTCGGTATTTCCACGAGGTCGTTTCCATCTTCGTTCTTAAAATGTACGAATCCATCATTTAGGTTGTACTGTTCTTTTACCTTCAATTGTTCCTTTTGTTCCAGGCGAGCCCGAAGGTTCTGGGTGTGTTGGTCCTGTTGTTGGGAGTATTGCAGACATTTGTAGTCGAACACAGGAAGGGTTTCTATCTTATTCACTTAGGTGTCGGGCTTGAGTCTCGACAATCCGTCTGGAATAATTTGAAGTTTTCGTGGTTTGTATACGATTTTTGCCGCAAAGTCCTGAATCAACAGAGCCCATCTACTAAGGTCGTTACCAGAAATTAGGATGGAAGGAGTAGTATGGTTTTGGATGACGCGTTCCACTAGAACTCTTGCCACAGTTTCCGAGGTCTGGTTTGGAATAGCAACTGCTTCGCTGTAACGCGAGAAGTGGTCCATAAACACAATGATGTACTGGTTTCCTTTTAATGTTTTGGGGAATGGCCCTAGTATGTCCATTCCAGTTCTTTGCCAGGGCCGTTGCATACTGGATATTTATACATGGGAGTTGTGGATGGTACGTTCCTTTTATGTTTTAAGCAAGACGGGCATTCATCGATGTATTCATGTACCTTTTTGTTAATTTCGAGAAAATGCTATCGCTCCAAAAGACTCTTGATGGTGCGATCCAGCCCCATGTGGCCATGCAAAGGTGAGTCATGACAAAGTCCGATGCAATATCTACGAGATCCTTCGGTATTTCCACGAGGTCGTTTCCATCTTCGTTCTTAAAATGTACGAATCCATCATTTAGGTTGTACTGTTCTTTTACCTTCAATTGTTCCTTTTGTTCCAGGCGAGCCCGAAGGTTCTGGGTGTGTTGGTCCTGTTGTTGGGAGTATTGCAGACATTTGTAGTCGAACACAGGAAGGGTTTCTATCTTATTCACTTAGGTGTCGGGCTTGAGTCTCGACAATCCGTCTGGAATAATTTGAAGTTTTCGTGGTTTGTATACGATTTTTGCCGCAAAGTCCTGAATCAACAGAGCCCATCTACTAAGGTCGTTACCAGAAATTAGGATGGAAGGAGTAGTATGGTTTTGGATGACGCGTTCCACTAGAACTCTTGCCACAGTTTCCGAGGTCTGGTTTGGAATAGCAACTGCTTCGCTGTAACGCGAGAAGTGGTCCATAAACACAATGATGTACTGGTTTCCTTTTAATGTTTTGGGGAATGGCCCTAGTATGTCCATTCCAGTTCTTTGCCAGGGCCGTTGCATACTGGATATTTATACATGGGAGTTGTGGATGGTACGTTCCTTTTATGTTTTAAGCAAGACGGGCATTCATCGATGTATTCATGTACCTTTTTGTTAATTTCGAGAAAATGCTATCGCTCCAAAAGACTCTTGATGGTGCGATCCAGCCCCATGTGGCCATGCAAAGGTGAGTCATGACAAAGTCCGATGCAATATCTACGAGATCCTTCGGTATTTCCACGAGGTCGTTTCCATCTTCGTTCTTAAAATGTACGAATCCATCATTTAGGTTGTACTGTTCTTTTACCTTCAATTGTTCCTTTTGTTCCAGGCGAGCCCGAAGGTTCTGGGTGTGTTGGTCCTGTTGTTGGGAGTATTGCAGACATTTGTAGTCGAACACAGGAAGGGTTTCTATCTTATTCACTTAGGTGTCGGCTTGAGTCTCGACAATCCGTCTGGAATAATTGAAGTTTTCGTGGTTTGTATACGATTTTTGCCGCAAAGTCCTGAATCAACAGAGCCCATCTACTAAGGTCGTTACCAGAAATTAGGATGGAAGGAGTAGTATGGTTTTGGATGACGCGTTCCACTAGAACTCTTGCCACAGTTTCCGAGGTCTGGTTTGGAATAGCAACTGCTTCGCTGTAACGCGAGAAGTGGTCCATAAACACAATGATGTACTGGTTTCCTTTTAATGTTTTGGGGAATGGCCCTAGTATGTCCATTCCAGTTCTTTGCCAGGGCCGTTGCATACTGGATATTTATACATGGGAGTTGTGGATGGTACGTTCCTTTTATGTTTTAAGCAAGACGGGCATTCATCGTGTATTCATGTACCTTTTTGTTAATTTCGAGAAAATGCTATCGCTCCAAAAGACTCTTGATGGTGCGATCCAGCCCCATGTGGCCATGCAAAGGTGAGTCATGACAAAGTCCGATGCAATATCTACGAGATCCTTCGGTATTTCCACGAGGTCGTTTCCATCTTCGTTCTTAAAATGTACGAATCCATCATTTAGGTTGTACTGTTCTTTTACCTTCAATTGTTCCTTTTGTTCCAGGCGAGCCCGAAGGTTCTGGGTGTGTTGGTCCTGTTGTTGGGAGTATTGCAGACATTTGTAGTCGAACACAGGAAGGGTTTCTATCTTATTCACTTAGGTGTCGGGCTTGAGTCTCGACAATCCGTCTGGAATAATTTGAAGTTTTCGTGGTTTGTATACGATTTTTGCCGCAAAGTCCTGAATCAACAGAGCCCATCTACTAAGGTCGTTACCAGAAATTAGGATGGAAGGAGTAGTATGGTTTGGATGACGCGTTCCACTAGAACTCTTGCCACAGTTTCCGAGGTCTGGTTTGGAATAGCAACTGCTTCGCTGTAACGCGAGAAGTGGTCCATAAACACAATGATGTACTGGTTTCCTTTTAATGTTTTGGGGAATGGCCCTAGTATGTCCATTCCAGTTCTTTGCCAGGGCCGTTGCATACTGGATATTTATACATGGGAGTTGTGGATGGTACGTTCCTTTTATGTTTTAAGCAAGACGGGCATTCATCGATGTATTCATGTACCTTTTTGTTAATTTCGAGAAAATGCTATCGCTCCAAAAGACTCTTGATGGTGCGATCCAGCCCATGTGGCCATGCAAAGGTGAGTCATGACAAAGTCCGATGCAATATCTACGAGATCCTTCGGTATTCCACGAGGTCGTTTCCATCTTCGTTCTTAAAATGTACGAATCCATCATTTAGGTTGTACTGTTCTTTTACCTTCAATTGTTCCTTTTGTTCCAGGCGAGCCCGAAGGTTCTGGTGTGTTGGTCCTGTTGTTGGGAGTATTGCAGACATTTGTAGTCGAACACAGGAAGGGTTTCTATCTTATTCACTTAGGTGTCGGGCTTGAGTCTCGACAATCCGTCTGGAATAATTTGAAGTTTTCGTGGTTTGTATACGATTTTTGCCGCAAAGTCCTGAATCACAGAGCCCATCTACTAAGGTCGTACCAGAAATTAGGATGGAAGAGTAGTATGGTTTTGGATGACGCGTTCCACTAGAACTCTTGCCACAGTTTCCGAGGTCTGGTTTGGAATAGCAACTGCTTCGCTTAACGCGAGAAGTGGTCCATAAACACAATGATGTACTGGTTTCCTTTTAATGTTTTGGGGAATGGCCCTAGTATGTCCATTCCAGTTCTTTGCCAGGGCCGTTGCATACTGGATATTTATACATGGGAGTTGTGATGGTACGTTCCTTTTATGTTTAAGCAAGACGGGCATTCATCGATGTATTCATGTAACCTTTTTGTTAATTTCGAGAAAATGCTATCGCTCCAAAGACTCTTGATGGTGCGATCCAGCCCCATGTGGCCATGCAAAGGTGAGTCATGACAAAGTCCGATGCAATATCTACGAGATCCTTCGGTATTTCCACGAGGTCGTTTCCATCTTCGTTCTTAAAATGTACGAATCCATCATTTAGGTTGTACTGTTCTTTTACCTTCAATTGTTCCTTTTGTTCCAGGCGAGCCCGAAGGTTCTGGGTGTGTTGGTCCTGTTGTTGGGAGTATTGCAGACATTTGTAGTCGAACACAGGAAGGGTTTCTATCTATTCACTTAGGTGTCGGGCTTGAGTCTCGACAATCCGTCTGGAATAATTTGAAGTTTTCGTGGTTTGTATACGATTTTTGCCGCAAAGTCCTGAATCAACAGAGCCCATCTACTAAGGTCGTTACCAGAAATTAGGATGGAAGGAGTAGTATGTTTTGGATGACGCGTTCCACTAGAACTCTTGCCACAGTTTCCGAGGTCTGGTTGGAATAGCAACTGCTTCGCTGTAACGCGAGGAAGTGGTCCATAAACACAATGATGTACTGGTTTCCTTTTAATGTTTTGGGGAATGGCCCTAGTATGTCCATTCCAGTTCTTTGCCAGGGCCGTTGCATACTGGATATTTATACATAGGGAGTTGTGGATGGTACGTTCCTTTTATGTTTTAAGCAAGACGGGCATTCATCGATGTATTCATGTACCTTTTTGTTAATTTCGAGAAAATGCTATCGCTCCAAAAGACTCTTGATGGTGCGATCCAGCCCCATGTGGCCATGCAAAGGTGAGTCATGACAAAGTCCGATGCAATATCTACGAGATCCTTCGGTATTTCCACGAGGTCGTTTCCATCTTCGTTCTTAAAATGTACGAATCCATCATTTTAGGTTGTACTGTTCTTTTACCTTCAATTGTTCCTTTTGTTCCAGGCGAGCCCGAAGGTTCTGGGTGTGTTGGTCCTGTTGTTGGGAGTATTGCAGACATTTGTAGTCGAACACAGGAAGGGTTTCTATCTTATTCACTTAGGTGTCGGGCTTGAGTCTCGACAATCCGTCTGGAATAATTTGAAGTTTTCGTGGTTTGTATACGATTTTTGCCGCAAAGTCCTGAATCAACAGAGCCCATCTACTAAGGTCGTTACCAGAAATTAGGATGGAAGGAGTAGTATGGTTTTGGATGACGCGTTCCACTAGAACTCTTGCCAAGTTTCCGAGGTCTGGTTTGGAATAGCAACTGCTTCGCTGTAACGCGAGAAGTGGTCCATAAACACAATGATGTACTGGTTTCCTTTTAATGTTTTGGGGAATGGCCCTAGTATGTCCATTCCAGTTCTTTGCCAGGGCCGTTGCATACTGGATATTTATACATGGAGTTGTGGATGGTACGTTCCTTTTATGTTTTAAGCAAGACGGGCATTCATCGATGTATTCATGTACCTTTTTGTTAATTTCGAGAAAATGCTATCGCTCCAAAAGACTCTTGATGGTGCGATCCAGCCCCATGTGGCCATGCAAAGGTGAGTCATGACAAAGTCCGATGCAATATCTACGAGATCCTTCGGTATTTCCACGAGGTCGTTTCCATCTTCGTTCTTAAAATGTACGAATCCATCATTTAGGTTGTACTGTTCTTTTACCTTCAATGTTCCTTTTGTTCCAGGCGAGCCGAAGGTTCTGGGTGTGTGTTCCTGTTGTTGGGAGTATTGCAGACATTTGTAGTCGAACACAGGAAGGGTTTCTATCTTATTCACTTAGGTGTCGGGCTTGAGTCTCGACAATCCGTCTGGAATAATTTGAAGTTTTCGTGGTTTGTATACGATTTTGCCGCAAAGTCCTGAATCAACAGAGCCCATCTACTAAGGTCGTTACCAGAAATTAGGATGGAAGGAGTAGTATGGTTTTGGATGACGCGTTCCACTAGAACTCTTGCCACAGTTTCCGAGGTCTGGTTTGGAATAGCAACTGCTTCGCTGTAACGCGAGAAGTGGTCCATAACACAATGATGTACTGGTTTCCTTTTAATGTTTTGGGGAATGGCCCTAGTATGTCCATTCCAGTTCTTTGCCAGGGCCGTTGCATACTGGATATTTATACATGGGAGTTGTGGATGGTACGTTCCTTTTATGTTTTAGCAAGACGGGCATTCATCGATGTATTCATGTACCTTTTTGTTAATTTCGAGAAAATGCTATCGCTCCAAAAGACTCTTGATGGTGCGATCCAGCCCCATGTGGCCATGCAAAGGTGAGTCATGACAAAGTCCGATGCAATATCTACGAGATCCTTCGGTATTTTCCACGAGGTCGTTTCCATCTTCGTTCTTAAAATGTAGAATCCATCATTTAGGTTGTACTGTTCTTTTACCTTCAATTGTTCCTTTTGTTCCAGGCGAGCCCGAAGGTTCTGGGTGTGTTGGTCCTGTTGTTGGGAGTATTGCAGACATTTGTAGTCGAACACAGGAAGGGTTTCTATCTTATTCACTAGGTGTCGGGCTTGAGTCTCGACAATCCGTCTGGAATAATTGAAGTTTTTCGTGGTTTGTATACGATTTTTGCCGCAAAGTCCTGAATCAACAGAGCCCATCTACTAAGGTCGTTACCAGAAATTAGGATGGAAGGAGTAGTATGGTTTTGGATGACGCGTTCCACTAGAACTCTTGCCACAGTTTCCGAGGTCTGGTTTGGAATAGCAACTGCTCGCTGTAACGCGAGAAGTGGTCCATAAACACAATGATGTACTGGTTTCCTTTTAATGTTTTGGGGAATGGCCCTAGTATGTCCATTCCAGTTCTTTGCCAGGGCCGTTGCATACTGGATATTTATACATGGGAGTTGTGGATGGTACGTTCCTTTTATGTTTTAAGCAAGACGGGCATTCATCGATGTATTCATGTACCTTTTTGTTAATTTCGAGAAAATGCTATCGCTCCAAAAGACTCTTGATGGTGCGATCCAGCCCATGTGGCCATGCAAAGGTGAGTCATGACAAAGTCCGATGCATATCTACGAGATCCTTCGGTATTTCCACGAGGTCGTTTCCATCTTCGTTCTTAAAATGTACGAATCCATCATTTAGGTTGTACTGTTCTTTTACCTTCAATTGTTCCTTTTGTTCCAGGCGAGCCCGAAGGTTCTGGTGTGTTGGTCCTGTTGTTGGGAGTATTGCAGACATTTGTAGTCGAACACAGGAAGGGTTTCTATCTTATTCACTTAGGTGTCGGCTTGAGTCTCGACAATCCGTCTGGAATAATTTGAAGTTTTCGTGGTTTGTATACGATTTTTGCCGCAAAGTCCTGAATCAACGAGCCCATCTACTAGGTCGTTACCAGAAATTAGGATGGAAGGAGTAGTATGGTTTTGGATGACGCGTTCCACTAGAACTCTTGCCACAGTTTCCGAGGTCTGGTTTGGAATAGCAACTGCTTCGCTGTAACGCGAGAAGTGGTCCATAAACACAATGATGTACTGGTTTCCTTTTAATGTTTTGGGGAATGGCCCTAGTATGTCCATTCCAGTTCTTTGCCAGGGCCGTTGCATACTGGATATTTATACATGGGAGTTGTGGATGGTACGTTCCTTTTATGTTTTAAGCAGACGGGCATTCATCGATGTATTCATGTACCTTTTTGTTAATTTCGAGAAAATGCTATCGCTCCAAAACTCTTGATGGTGCGATCCAGCCCCATGTGGCCATGCAAAGGTGAGTCATGACAAAGTCCGATGCAATATCTACGAGATCCTTCGGTATTTCCACGAGGTCGTTTCCATCTTCGTTCTTAAAATGTACGAATCCATCATTTAGGTTGTACTGTTTCTTTTACCTTCAATTGTTCCTTTGTTCCAGGCGAGCCCGAAGGTTCTGGGTGTGTTGGTCCTGTTGTTGGGAGTATTGCAGACATTTGTAGTCGAACACAGGAAGGGTTTCTATCTTATTCACTTAGGTGTCGGGCTTGAGTCTCGACAATCCGTCTGGAATAATTTGAAGTTTTCGTGGTTTGTATACGATTTTTGCCGCAAAGTCCTGAATCAACAGAGCCCATCTACTAAGGTCGTTACCAGAAATTAGGATGGAAGGAGTAGTATGGTTTTGGATGACGCGTTCCACTAGAACTCTTGCCACAGTTTCCGAGGTCTGGTTTGGAATAGCAACTGCTTCGCTGTAACGCGAGAAGTGGTCCATAAACACAATGATGTACTGGTTTCCTTTTAATGTTTTGGGGAATGGCCCTAGTATGTCCATTCCAGTCTTTGCCAGGGCCGTTGCATACTGGATATTTATACATGGGAGTTGTGGATGGTACGTTCCTTTTATGTTTTAAGCAAGACGGGCATTCATCGATGTATTCATGTACCTTTTTGTTAATTTCGAGAAAATGCTATCGCTCCAAAAGACTCTTGATGGTGCGATCCAGCCCCATGTGGCCATGCAAAGGTGAGTCATGACAAAGTCCGATGCAATATCTACGAGATCCTCGGTATTTCCACGAGGTCGTTTCCATCTTCGTTCTTAAAATGTACGAATCCATCATTTAGGTTGTACTGTTCTTTTACCTTCAATTGTTTCCTTTTGTTCCAGGCGAGCCCGAAGGTTCTGGGTGTGTTGGTCCTGTTGTTGGGAGTATTGCAGACATTTGTAGTCGAACACAGGAAGGGTTTCTATCTTATTCACTTAGGTGTCGGGCTGAGTCTCGACAATCCGTCTGGAATAATTTGAAGTTTTCGTGGTTTGTATACGATTTTTGCCGCAAAGTCCTGAATCAACAGAGCCCATCTACTAAGGTCGTTACCAGAAATTAGGATGGAAGAGAGTAGTATGGTTTTGGATGACGCGTTCCACTAGAAACTCTTGCCACAGTTTCCGAGGTCTGGTTTGGAATAGCAACTGCTTCGCTGTAACGCGAGAAGTGGTCCATAAACACAATGATGTACTGGTTTCCTTTTAATGTTTTGGGAATGGCCCTAGTATGTCCATTCCAGTTTTTGCCAGGGCCGTTGCATACTGGATATTTATACATGGGAGTTGTGGATGGTACGTTCCTTTTATGTTTTAAGCAAGACGGGCATTCATCGATGTATTCATGTACCTTTTTGTTAATTTCGAGAAAATGCTATCGCTCCAAAAGACTCTTGATGGTGCGATCCAGCCCATGTGGCCATGCAAAGGTGAGTCATGACAAAGTCCGATGCAATATCTACGAGATCCTTCGGTATTTCCACGAGGTCGTTTCCATCTTCGTTCTTAAAATGTACGAATCCATCATTTAGGTTGTACTGTTCTTTTACCTTCAATTGTTCCTTTTGTTCCAGGCGAGCCCGAAGGTTCTGGGTGTGTTGGTCCTGTTGTTGGGAGTATTGCAGACATTTGTAGTCGAACACAGGAAGGGTTTCTATCTTATTCACTTAGGTGTCGGGCTTGAGTCTCGACAATCCGTCTGGAATAATTTGAAGTTTTCGTGGTTTGTATACGATTTTGCCGCAAAGTCCTGAATCAACAGAGCCCATCTACTAAGGTCGTTACCAGAAATTAGGATGGAAGGAGTAGTATGGTTTTGGATGACGCGTTCCACTAGAACTCTTGCCACAGTTTCCGAGGTCTGGTTTGGAATAGCAACTGCTTCGCTGTAACGCGAGAAGTGGTCCATAAAGACAATGATGTACTGGTTTCCTTTTAATGTTTTGGGGAATGGCCCTAGTATGTCCATTCCAGTTCTTTGCCAGGGCCGTTGCATACTGGATATTTATACATGGGAGTTGTGGATGGTACGTTCCTTTTATGTTTTAAGCAAGACGGGCATTCATCGATGTATTCATGTACCTTTTTGTTAATTTCGAGAAAATGCTATCGCTCCAAAAGACTCTTGATGGTGCGATCCAGCACCATGTGGCCATGCAAAGGTGAGTCATGACAAAGTCCGATGCAATATCTACGAGATCCTTCGGTATTTCCACGAGGTCGTTTCCATCTTCGTTCTTAAAATGTACGAATCCATCATTTAGGTTGTACTGTTCTTTTACCTTCAATTGTTCCTTTTGTTCCAGGCGAGCCCGAAGGTTCTGGGTGTGTTGGTCCTGTTGTTGGGAGTATTGCAGACATTTGTAGTCGAACACAGGAAGGGTTTCTATCTTATTCACTTAGGTGTCGGGCTTGAGTCTCGACAATCCGTCTGGAATAATTGAAGTTTTCGTGGTTTGTATACGATTTTTGCCGCAAAGTCCTGAATCAACAGAGCCCATCTACTAAGGTCGTTACCAGAAATTAGGATGGAAGGAGTAGTATGGTTTTGGATGACGCGTTCCACTAGAACTCTTGCCACAGTTTCCGAGGTCTGGTTTGGAATAGCAACTGCTTCGCTGTAACGCGAGAAGTGGTCCATAAACACAATGATGTACTGGTTTCCTTTTAATGTTTTGGGGAATGGCCCTAGTATGTCCATTCCAGTTCTTTGCAGGGCCGTTGCATACTGGATATTTATACATGGGAGTTGTGGATGGTACGTTCCTTTATGTTTTAAGCAAGACGGGCATTCATCGATGTATTCATGTACCTTTTTGTTAATTTCGAGAAAATGCTATCGCTCCAAAAGACTTGATGGTGCGATCCAGCCCCATGTGGCCATGCAAAGGTGAGTCATGACAAAGTCCGATGCAATATCTACGAGATCCTTCGGTATTTCCACGAGGTCGTTTCCATCTTCGTTCTTAAAATGTACGAATCCATCATTTAGGTTGTACTGTTCTTTTACCTTCAATTGTTCCTTTTGTTCCAGGCGAGCCCGAAGGTTCTGGGTGTGTTGGTCCTGTTGTTGGGAGTATTGCAGACATTTGTAGTCGAACACAGGAAGGGTTTCTATCTTATTCACTTAGGTGTCGGGCTTGAGTCTCGACAATCCGTCTGGAATAATTTGAAGTTTTCGTGGTTTGTATACGATTTTTGCCGCAAAGTCCTGAATCAACAGAGCCCATCTACTAAGGTCGTTACCAGAAATTAGGATGGAAGGAGTAGTATGGTTTTGGATGACGCGTTCCACTAGAACTCTTGCCACAGTTTCCGAGGTCTGGTTTGGAATAGCAACTGCTTCGCTGTAACGCGAGAAGTGGTCCATAAACACAATGATGTACTGGTTTCCTTTTAATGTTTTGGGGAATGGCCCTAGTATGTCCATTCCAGTTCTTTGCCAGGGCCGTTGCATACTGGATATTTATACATGGGAGTTGTGGATGGTACGTTCCTTTTATGTTTTAAGCAAGACGGGCATTCATCGATGTATTCATGTACCTTTTGTTAATTTCGAGAAAATGCTATCGCTCCAAAAGACTCTTGATGGTGCGATCCAGCCCCATGTGGCCATGCAAAGGTGAGTCATGACAAAGTCCGATGCAATATCTACGAGATCCTTCGGTATTTCCACGAGGTCGTTTCCATCTTCGTTCTTAAAATGTACGAATCCATCATTTAGGTTGTACTGTTCTTTTACCTTCAATTGTTCCTTTTGTTCCAGGCGAGCCCGAAGGTTCTGGGTGTGTTGGTCCTGTTGTTGGGAGTATTGCAGACATTTGTAGTCGAACACAGGAAGGGTTTCTATCTTATTCACTTAGGTGTCGGGCTTGAGTCTCGACAATCCGTCTGGAATAATTTGAAGTTTTCGTGGTTTGTATACGATTTTTGCCGCAAAGTC
Organism: Bathynomus jamesi; assembly: GCA_023014485.1. Lineage (NCBI taxonomy): Eukaryota > Metazoa > Arthropoda > Malacostraca > Isopoda > Cirolanidae > Bathynomus > Bathynomus jamesi. Next base: position 1,521,862 of record JAJOZX010000274.1, on the reverse strand, counting down.
CTGAATCAACAGAGCCCATCTACTAAGGTCGTTACCAGAAATTAGGATGGAAGGAGTAGTATGGTTTTGGATGACGCGTTCCACTAGAACTCTTGCCACAGTTTCCGAGGTCTGGTTTGGAATAGCAACTGCTTCGCTGTAACGCGAGAAGTGGTCCATAAACACAATGATGTACTGGTTTCCTTTTAATGTTTTGGGGAATGGCCCTAGTATGTCCATTCCAGTTCTTTGCCAGGGCCGTTGCATACTGGATATTTATACATGGGAGTTGTGGATGGTACGTTCCTTTTATGTTTTAAGCAAGACGGGCATTCATCGATGTATTCATGTACCTTTTGTTAATTTCGAGAAAATGCTATCGCTCCAAAAGACTCTTGATGGTGCGATCCAGCCCCATGTGGCCATGCAAAGGTGAGTCATGACAAAGTCCGATGCAATATCTACGAGATCCTTCGGTATTTCCACGAGTCGTTTCCATCTTCGTTCTTAAAATGTACGAATCCATCATTTAGGTTGTACTGTTCTTTTACCTTCAATTGTTCCTTTTGTTCCAGGCGAGCCCGAAGGTTCTGGGTGTGTTGGTCCTGTTGTTGGGAGTATTGCAGACATTTGTAGTCGAACACAGGAAGGGTTTCTATCTTATTCACTTAGGTGTCGGGCTTGAGTCTCGACAATCCGTCTGGAATAATTGAAGTTTTCGTGGTTTGTATACGATTTTTGCCGCAAAGTCCTGAATCAACAGAGCCCATCTACTAAGGTCGTTACCAGAAATTAGGATGGAAGGAGTAGTATGGTTTTGGATGACGCGTTCCACTAGAAACTCTTGCCACAGTTTCCGAGGTCTGGTTTGGAATAGCAACTGCTTCGCTGTAACGCGAGAAGTGGTCCATAAACACAATGATGTACTGGTTTCCTTTTAATGTTTTGGGGAATGGCCCTAGTATGTCCATTCCAGTTCTTTGCCAGGGCCGTTGCATACTGGATATTTATACATGGAGTTGTGGATGGTACGTTCCTTTTATGTTTTAAGCAAGACGGGCATTCATCGATGTATTCATGTACCTTTTTGTTAATTTCGAGAAAATGCTATCGCTCCAAAAGACTCTTGATGGTGCGATCCAGCCCCATGTGGCCATGCAAAGGTGAGTCATGACAAAGTCCGATGCAATATCTACGAGATCCTTCGGTATTTCCACGAGGTCGTTTCCATCTTCGTTCTTAAAATGTACGAATCCATCATTTAGGTTGTACTGTTCTTTTACCTTCAATTGTTCCTTTTGTTCCAGGCGAGCCCGAAGGTTCTGGGTGTGTTGGTCCTGTTGTTGGGAGTATTGCAGACATTTGTAGTCGAACACAGGAAGGGTTTCTATCTTATTCACTTAGGTGTCGGGCTTGAGTCTCGACAATCCGTCTGGAATAATTTGAAGTTTTCGTGGTTTGTATACGATTTTTGCCGCAAAGTCCTGAATCAACAGAGCCCATCTACTAAGGTCGTTACCAGAAATTAGGATGGAAGGAGTAGTATGGTTTTGGATGACGCGTTCCACTAGAACTCTTGCCACAGTTTCCGAGGTCTGGTTTGGAATAGCAACTGCTTCGCTGTAACGCGAGAAGTGGTCCATAAACACAATGATGTACTGGTTTCCTTTTAATGTTTTGGGGAATGGCCCTAGTATGTCCATTCCAGTTCTTTGCCAGGGCCGTTGCATACTGGATATTTATACATGGGAGTTGTGGATGGTACGTTCCTTTTATGTTTTAAGCAAGACGGGCATTCATCGATGTATTCATGTACCTTTTTGTTAATTTCGAGAAAATGCTATCGCTCCAAAAGACTCTTGATGGTGCGATCCAGCCCCATGTGGCCATGCAAAGGTGAGTCATGACAAAGTCCGATGCAATATCTACGAGATCCTTCGGTATTTCCACGAGGTCGTTTCCATCTTCGTTCTTAAAATGTACGAATCCATCATTTAGGTTGTACTTCTTTTACCTTCAATTGTTCCTTTTGTTCCAGGCGAGCCCGAAGGTTCTGGGTGTGTTGGTCCTGTTGTTGGGAGTATTGCAGACATTTGTAGTCGAACACAGGAAGGGTTTCTATCTTATTCACTTAGGTGTCGGGCTTGAGTCTCGACAATCCGTCTGGAATAATTTGAAGTTTTCGTGGTTTGTATACGATTTTTGCCGCAAAGTCCTGAATCACAGAGCCCATCTACTAAGGTCGTTACCAGAAATTAGGATGGAAGGAGTAGTATGGTTTTGGATGACGCGTTCCACTAGAACTCTTGCCACAGTTTCCGAGGTCTGGTTTGGAATAGCAACTGCTTCGCTGTAACGCGAGAAGTGGTCCATAAACACAATGATGTACTGGTTTCCTTTTAATGTTTTGGGGAATGGCCCTAGTATGTCCATTCCAGTTCTTTGCCAGGGCCGTTGCATACTGGATATTTATACATGGGAGTTGTGGATGGTACGTTCCTTTTATGTTTTAAGCAAGACGGCATTCATCGATGTATTCATGTACCTTTTTGTTAATTTCGAGAAAATGCTATCGCTCCAAAAGACTCTTGATGGTGCGATCCAGCCCCATGTGGCCATGCAAAGGTGAGTCATGACAAAGTCCGATGCAATATCTACGAGATCCTTCGGTATTTCCACGAGGTCGTTTCCATCTTCGTTCTTAAAATGTACGAATCCATCATTTAGGTTGTACTGTTCTTTTACCTTCAATTGTTCCTTTTGTTCCAGGCGAGCCCGAAGGTTCTGGGTGTGTTGGTCCTGTTGTTGGGAGTATTGCAGACATTTGTAGTCGAACACAGGAAGGGTTTCTATCTTATTCACTTAGGTGTCGGGCTTGAGTCTCGACAATCCGTCTGGAATAATTTGAAGTTTTCGTGGTTTGTATACGATTTTTGCCGCAAAGTCCTGAATCAACAGAGCCCATCTACTAAGGTCGTTACCAGAAATTAGGATGGAAGGAGTAGTATGGTTTTGGATGACGCGTTCCACTAGAACTCTTGCCACAGTTTCCGAGGTCTGGTTTGGAATAGCAACTGCTTCGCTGTAACGCGAGAAGTGGTCCATAAACACAATGATGTACTGGTTTCCTTTTAATGTTTTGGGGAATGGCCCTAGTATGTCCATTCCAGTTCTTTGCCAGGGCCGTTGCATACTGGATATTTATACATGGGAGTTGTGGATGGTACGTTCCTTTTATGTTTTAAGCAAGACGGGCATTCATCGATGTATTCATGTACCTTTTTGTTAATTTCGAGAAAATGCTATCGCTCCAAAAGACTCTTGATGGTGCGATCCAGCCCCATGTGGCCATGCAAAGGTGAGTCATGACAAAGTCCGATGCAATATCTACGAGATCCTTCGGTATTTCCACGAGGTCGTTTCCATCTTCGTTCTTAAAATGTACGAATCCATCATTTAGGTTGTACTGTTCTTTTACCTTCAATTGTTCCTTTTGTTCCAGGCGAGCCCGAAGGTTCTGGGTGTGTTGGTCCTGTTGTTGGGAGTATTGCAGACATTTGTAGTCGAACACAGGAAGGGTTTCTATCTTATTCACTTAGGTGTCGGGCTTGAGTCTCGACAATCCGTCTGGAATAATTTGAAGTTTCGTGGTTTGTATACGATTTTTGCCGCAAAGTCCTGAATCAACAGAGCCCATCTACTAAGGTCGTTACCAGAAATTAGGATGGAAGGAGTAGTATGGTTTTGGATGACGCGTTCCACTAGAACTCTTGCCACAGTTTCCGAGGTCTGGTTTGGAATAGCAACTGCTTCGCTGTAACGCGAGAAGTGGTCCATAAACACAATGATGTACTGGTTTCCTTTTAATGTTTTGGGGAATGGCCCTAGTATGTCCATTCCAGTTCTTTGCCAGGGCCGTTGCATACTGGATATTTATACATGGAGTTGTGGATGGTACGTTCCTTTTATGTTTTAAGCAAGACGGGCATTCATCGATGTATTCATGTACCTTTTTGTTAATTTCGAGAAAATGCTATCGCTCCAAAAGACTCTTGATGGTGCGATCCAGCCCCATGTGGCCATGCAAAGGTGAGTCATGACAAAGTCCGATGCAATATCTACGAGATCCTTCGGTATTTCCACGAGGTCGTTTCCATCTTCGTTCTTAAAATGTACGAATCCATCATTTAGGTTGTACTGTTCTTTTACCTTCAATTGTTCCTTTTGTTCCAGGCGAGCCCGAAGGTTCTGGGTGTGTTGGTCCTGTTGTTGGGAGTATTGCAGACATTTGTAGTCGAACACAGGAAGGGTTTCTATCTTATTCACTTAGGTGTCGGGCTTGAGTCTCGACAATCCGTCTGGAATAATTTGAAGTTTTCGTGGTTTGTATACGATTTTTGCCGCAAAGTCCTGAATCAACAGAGCCCATCTACTAAGGTCGTTACCAGAAATTAGGATGGAAGGAGTAGTATGGTTTTGGATGACGCGTTCCACTAGAACTCTTGCCACAGTTTCCGAGGTCTGGTTTGGAATAGCAACTGCTTCGCTGTAACGCGAGAAGTGGTCCATAAACACAATGATGTACTGGTTTCCTTTTAATGTTTTGGGGAATGGCCCTAGTATGTCCATTCCAGTTCTTTGCCAGGGCCGTTGCATACTGGATATTTATACATGGGAGTTGTGGATGGTACGTTCCTTTTATGTTTTAAGCAAGACGGGCATTCATCGATGTATTCATGTACCTTTTTGTTAATTTCGAGAAAATGCTATCGCTCCAAAAGACTCTTGATGGTGCGATCCAGCCCCATGTGGCCATGCAAAGGTGAGTCATGACAAAGTCCGATGCAATATCTACGAGATCCTTCGGTATTTCCACGAGGTCGTTTCCATCTTCGTTCTTAAAATGTACGAATCCATCATTTAGGTTGTACTGTTCTTTTACCTTCAATTGTTCCTTTTGTTCCAGGCGAGCCCGAAGGTTCTGGGTGTGTTGGTCCTGTTGTTGGGAGTATTGCAGACATTTGTAGTCGAACACAGGAAGGGTTTCTATCTTATTCACTTAGGTGTCGGGCTTGAGTCTCGACAATCCGTCTGGAATAATTTGAAGTTTTCGTGGTTTGTATACGATTTTTGCCGCAAAGTCCTGAATCAACAGAGCCCATCTACTAAGGTCGTTACCAGAAATTAGGATGGAAGGAGTAGTATGGTTTTGGATGACGCGTTCCACTAGAACTCTTGCCACAGTTTCCGAGGTCTGGTTTGGAATAGCAACTGCTTCGCTGTAACGCGAGAAGTGGTCCATAAACACAATGATGTACTGGTTTCCTTTTAATGTTTTGGGGAATGGCCCTAGTATGTCCATTCCAGTTCTTTGCCAGGGCCGTTGCATACTGGATATTTATACATGGGAGTTGTGGATGGTACGTTCCTTTTATGTTTTAAGCAAGACGGGCATTCATCGATGTATTCATGTACCTTTTTGTTAATTTCGAGAAAATGCTATCGCTCCAAAAGACTCTTGATGGTGCGATCCAGCCCCATGTGGCCATGCAAAGGTGAGTCATGACAAAGTCCGATGCAATATCTACGAGATCCTTCGGTATTTCCACGAGGTCGTTTCCATCTTCGTTCTTAAAATGTACGAATCCATCATTTAGGTTGTACTGTTCTTTTACCTTCAATTGGTTCCTTTTGTTCCAGGCGAGCCCGAAGGTTCTGGGTGTGTTGGTCCTGTTGTTGGGAGTATTGCAGACATTTGTAGTCGAACACAGGAAGGGTTTCTATCTTATTCACTTAGGTGTCGGGCTTGAGTCTCGACAATCCGTCTGGAATAATTTGAAGTTTTCGTGGTTTGTATACGATTTTTGCCGCAAAGTCCTGAATCAACAGAGCCCATCTACTAAGGTCGTTACCAGAAATTAGGATGGAAGGAGTAGTATGGTTTTGGATGACGCGTTCCACTAGAACTCTTGCCACAGTTTCCGAGGTCTGGTTTGGAATAGCAACTGCTTCGCTGTAACGCGAGAAGTGGTCCATAAACACAATGATGTACTGGTTTCCTTTTAATGTTTTGGGGAATGGCCCTAGTATGTCCATTCCAGTTCTTTGCCAGGGCCGTTGCATACTGGATATTTATACATGGAGTTGTGGATGGTACGTTCCTTTTATGTTTTAAGCAAGACGGGCATTCATCGATGTATTCATGTACCTTTTTGTTAATTTCGAGAAAATGCTATCGCTCCAAAAGACTCTTGATGGTGCGATCCAGCCCCATGTGGCCATGCAAAGGTGAGTCATGACAAAGTCCGATGCAATATCTACGAGATCCTTCGGTATTTCCACGAGGTCGTTCCATCTTCGTTCTTAAAATGTACGAATCCATCATTTAGGTTGTACTGTTCTTTTACCTTCAATTGTTCCTTTTGTTCCAGGCGAGCCCGAAGGTTCTGGGTGTGTTGGTCCTGTTGTTGGGAGTATTGCAGACATTTGTAGTCGAACACAGGAAGGGTTTCTATCTTATTCACTTAGGTGTCGGGCTTGAGTCTCGACAATCCGTCTGGAATAATTTGAAGTTTTCGTGGTTTGTATACGATTTTTGCCGCAAAGTCCTGAATCAACAGAGCCCATCTACTAAGGTCGTTACCAGAAATTAGGATGGAAGGAGTAGTATGGTTTTGGATGACGCGTTCCACTAGAACTCTTGCCACAGTTCCGAGGTCTGGTTGGAATAGCAACTGCTTCGCTGTAACGCGAGAAGTGGTCCATAAACACAATGATGTACTGGTTTCCTTTTAATGTTTTGGGGAATGGCCCTAGTATGTCCATTCCAGTTCTTTGCCAGGGCCGTTGCATACTGGATATTTATACATGGGAGTTGTGGATGGTACGTTCCTTTTATGTTTTAAGCAAGACGGGCATTCATCGATGTATTCATGTACCTTTTTGTTAATTTCGAGAAAATGCTATCGCTCCAAAAGACTCTTGATGGTGCGATCCAGCCCCATGTGGCCATGCAAAGGTGAGTCATGACAAAGTCCGATGCAATATCTACGAGATCCTTCGGTATTTCCACGAGGTCGTTTCCATCTTCGTTCTTAAAATGTACGAATCCATCATTTAGGTTGTACTGTTCTTTTACCTTCAATTGTTCCTTATGTTCCAGGCGAGCCCGAAGGTTCTGGGTGTGTTGGTCCTGTTGTTGGGAGTATTGCAGACATTTGTAGTCGAACACAGGAAGGGTTTCTATCTTATTCACTTAGGTGTCGGGCTTGAGTCTCGACAATCCGTCTGGAATAATTTGAAGTTCGAGTGAATGATAGTGGAAATCCTAGTTATACCAGGGATTCCTGTAAAAAGTTACACTTTGCAAGTTTCAGTTTAAGGGGTGCTTTTCTCAAGCGTGATAGCACATTCTGAAGACGTTAAAAATGTGTTTTTATATTCGAACTATAAACGATAATATCGTCAAGATAGACCAGAGCTTCAACACCTAATAGGTCGGAAAGGACTATATTCCTCAACCAAGAGAAATTAGCAGCCCCATTTCTGACTCCGAAAGGTCAAACCTTGAATTCGTAATGGCCTCGATTAGTGAGAAAGCAGTCAATGCCCGAGATTTTGGACTGACCAACATTTGCCAATAACCTGATGCTAAATGGACGGATGAAAAGAAGTTAGCTCTCCCTACGTTCAGAATTGTTTCTTGCATGTTTGGATTGGGGAAACGGTCTGGGATGGTAATGTTGTTCAGGCGTCTAAAACCTATACAAGGGCGAGATGTTCCGTCCTTTTTGGAAACAAGAATCATAGGAGCGGACCAGGGAGTAGCTGAAGGCTGAATGACATCCTGCTCCAACATGTTCTTGGTGTGTTTTTCAATAGTTACTAATAGGGAATGTGGAACCCTATCGGGAGGAATGAAGATGGGTTTGGAATTGGGTTCCAGCTTGATTTTGAAAGGGACCAAATTAGTCCAGCTCAGAGGATTTCCTTTCAGCGCAATCACATCTCTATTTCTTATCAAGAAATCGAGAAGTGATTCCAGTAGTTTGGGATCCTGTAAGGCTGGTGACTCCTGAAGGGAGTGCTCCAGACATTTCTTATATTCATCTTTTAATGCTGAAGGGCTTAACTCTAAGGAACTGCAAGCACGGTTTATAGTACTGGTGGAGAATTCTGAATTTATTTCCACTATGGAAACAGTTCCTATCCTCTGATTTGAAGTTAATTCAATAGGGTTTTTTCCTTTGTTTAAACAAACAACAGGGATAGTTGAATTCTGACCCCTTGGGTAATAAGTACATCTCTCTTGAAATTACTTTTCTCTGTAATAAGAGTACGATCTGACTCTGATACTTTTCCTTGACCGTTTACTACTCTTGCTTGGAATCAAACCTTCTCATAAGGTGCTACTGTTATATGCTCTATAGGACCTATAAAAAATTGTAAATCTGACTCTGGTTCGGCGATTAAAATTTGCCTTATTGGCTGAAAAATCGTTTCAGTTGGATTTTGAATCTCAACTGCTGAGTTAACTGAAACTGACTAACTGGAAATTGACTGACTGGAAGCTGACTGTGTTGATCCTCCTGGCTTCAACAACTGAAACTGATTACTCTGGGGGCTGATTTCTGGGGCGGTTGTTCCTCTGGATGGAACCGACTGACTTGAACTGTTATAAACTGGAGTGGGTTTCCTATTTCTTTCAGAAAACCGAACCAAACTGATTCTGTTAGCATTAGGCTGAACGTGCAGCACCTAACTAACTTTCCGGCTGATAAATTTCCCATTGATTCCGGTTGAAGAAATCCATACCTAGTAAGGTATCTGCCTGAAAGGTGGCGACTGCGTCCACAGAACCACAATACCACATTTTGTGGGATATACCGTATTACCAATTTCTAAATATAATTCGATTTCTCCATATGTAGGTATGGGTGTGCCTGTAACTCCTTTGAGTTGGCAAGAAGGTGCCTTAATTTCATATTTATCATCTGTACTCTCTAGTAACTCATCTGCACATTGTTTCTTAATTAATGTCGCATGTGCTCCTGTATCTAGGAGAGCAGTTAAATCTGGGTTATCTGTGCTGCAATTTATTATTAAATCTAATAGGTTCGCACCAATTATCCTGATGGGTAGTTCGTGTGTGTATGTGGGTTTATTACTGCTATTTAGGAGGAAGGAGGTTGAACTGCTGCCTCCAAAGTGGGATCTAAGAAAGAACTTGAACTGATTTCTATAGGAGGAACTGAGTTATATGCTACGGGATCACAATACACCTGAGGGTCTTCTTGGAAAGTGTACTCTGGGGAAACTGATTCTTCATCGGGTACTTCTACGTACCGAACCATCCGATTTTGCTGATTATATTGGGGTCTGGACATCGTGTGATAGTGTGGTTGACCTTGTGGTCGTGATCTGTTTGGTGGGTGGTTCTGTTGAGGATGGGAACTAACTGGTTTCTGAGAATTGGAGGGCTTTTGGGAACGTTGGTGATTTGATCTCTGGAAGTGGGGCCTGTACCCTGCAGGGGCTTTGTCGGCATATTTTTTCGGTCGCCACGGCGATGACCATGTTCATAACAGTGGGAGAAATAAGGGGGATAATTGCATTGTCTCATCATGTGCCCAAAACTCTCGCAATTAAAGCACTGAGGAGAAGGGCGTGCATTCTGGGTTTGTGGGGCTTGTTTCTGAGGTGGTGTTCCCTGCATCGTCCTAGATTTATAGGGTTGTTGTTGTTGTTGTTTTGCTGTTGTTGTTGCTGCTGAATGTAGTGTATGGGGGTCTCTCTACCCTTCCGGTAGTTCTGGCTCGCTAAATCTGTGTAATGTTCCCTTGTTTTATTTATGGCTTCACTTACTTGTTTGTCAATATTTAGACACTCTTGAAATTTCTTTTTAGGTGCTACGGATAGGTTTTGGTAAATGGATGCTGCTACTATTAGGTTTCTTTGCTTTGAAGTGAATGTAATGTCGCATGAATTTTCTGCGGCTCGGAGGGCTTCTCCTACGAGTTTGTGTGTTCGTGTAATAAAATTATTTAAATCTTCATGTTCTCCTTTCTTCCATTTAGCTTGGAAGACAGCTTCTAACGTGGCCAAAGGTTGTGCGAGTGTTATTTCTTTGAAAAATTCTAATAAGTTATTTTTAAAATTGTCCCACGTTGAAGCTTCGCTAATGGATGGGACGTATTTGATTGTATCATGGGCTTTCCCCTCTTTAGAGTCAATAAACCTATTAGCTTCCCTAATCGTTCCGTCATCATCTGTGATGTTTTCGCGTTAGAAATGCTTTTCTAGAGCCTCAATCCAAGGTCTTACGCGGGTCAACGAAATTATTATCTATGGCTCCCTTAAAAATTAGGAGAGTATGGGGAAGGTTTACAAGTCTACGTAAGTTAATGTATGCTGGGGAAACAGTTTGAGACATGTTGGCTTGTGCTTGATCTGGAGTTTGCATGTTTGGAAATTTGATTGAAGGGCGCAGGGTAGGTGGAAAAATGGGTGTAGGGGAATTTTCAATGTCAAAAATCAAACCGTCTGAATCGCTCATATGTGAAGGTGTTCTTAATGTATTCTAATTTGGTCTACTTTGCCAATCTTAATCCATGCAATGATCACTTGAGTGGCTTTCCTAATTACTCTATCTAAGAAATATGCAAATAATGCAAAACAAAAATTGTAAATAAAATAATAAAAAAATGTAAACAAAATTTCACTCGAATGCACGTGAATGTACGGTAATATTATGATTGACACATTAAACAAAATTATTCTAGAGGGTGTCCCATAAGTCCGGCATCATAGGAAAAATAATAAAAAAGGCAAAACAAAAGCTTTTATTTACAGAACGTGCTCAATATGTCCACCATTGTTTCCAATACACAAATTCAGACATGATACCCAGTCAGCAAGCACACGGTGAATGATGTCAGGAGTAATGGTGTTACATGCCTCAATAATGCGCTGCCGCAAATGTTCAACACTCCTAATTTTCTCTGCGTATACCAGCTCTTTCAAGTGGTCCCAGAGATAAAAATCTAGTGGCGTGAGATCCGGGCTTCTTGCTTGCCATTTCACAGACCCTCGAGGTCCTATCCAATGACCAGGGAATTATTTGTACAGGTATTCCCTTACTTGGGTGCTGTAATGCGCAGGAGCGCCGTCTTGCTGGAACCATGTTGGGAAATTTCCTTCTTCGTTCAAGACACTAGGAAATGCTTCTTCCTTGAGCACACGTAGGTAGGTGACTAGGTGCCTCCAGTGACATGGTCATCGAAAAAGAGGTGGCCTATGATGCGATCCTTCCAAATGCCACACCATACCATCACCCGAGATGCACCTTGTTCCTTTGAAGAGGTATACCAGTGAGGGTTGTTTTGAGACCAGTAGCGAGTGTTCTGTCGATTTACCTTACCATTTCCATAAAAAACAGCCTCGTCACTGAACAGAATGGTGGACGGGAAATTGGCATCCCGAGCATATTGTTCCGTAGCCCATTCACAAAATTCCATCCGCCGGTCGGGATCATCTTCGCTTAATTTCTGTAGGATCTGAAGTTTATATGGATGCCATTTGTGAGCCTGAAGAATGCGATGGATGCTACTTTTCGACACTCCTGTCTCGGCGGACAATCGCCGAAGAGACTTATTGGGACTTCTGTTAAAAATGAGCCAGGATAGCAGTCGCTGTATCATCGTCAGAGGACCTCCTTGAAGGTCCATTCCGCGGTTTATCTTCTATGGATCCTGTTTCCTTAAACTTTGCAACAAGTCTGCTAACACAACTCTGTGTTATTGGCTCGCGGTCTGGATGCAGTCTGTTAAATTCAGCAGCGGCCTCTCTTTGACTCCGATTTCCTATGAGTAGAATCATCTGGATTCGTTCTTCCTTGCTTACAGACATTATGGCGTGTAGAAAGATAAAAATATGAATTATGGTTTGTAGAAATAGAAAAATATGAATTTCTCCTATGATGCCGGACTTATGGGACACCGTGTATACTAATTATAATAAAGAAATAACTGTTTTAATGAAAAGAAATGTATCACTGGTGTATGGAATGTTCACTGTGTTTTGTGTTTTTTCTGGCTCGATATTAATAATTATTAACTGTTAATTATACTGACTTCTCAAACGTTTAGTAATTAATTTGAAAAAGAGATTTGTACTAGTAGGATGGACGCAAAATGGAAGAGTGGAATACAATTGCAAATGTAGATCAATGTTGCATAAGTTATGCAACAAGGGACTTTGCAAATTGTTATGCAACAAGGGGGAGGGGAATGATGCAATTTGTTCTGCAACAAATGGGAATGTTGCAATTTATTTTGCAACAACGGTGAATGTTGTAAGATGTTGTGCAACAAATGGGGAGGGGGAATGTTGCAACAACAACAAGGGGTTATGCAACTTGGAGGTGGAATTATCCCGCAAGAGAAAGAGAGAGGAGAAAGAGAGAAAGGAAGAGAGGTCTTCGCCTGGCAGGAGCCAAACGCATATTAAGACGTCAGCCGAGCGGTCGTTGTCTTATAGGGCCCCTAATCAGCCAGCTGGCTTTTCTGGCTGTGTTACCAGTTTGCGCTATTTAATTAATTAAAGCATCTATTCTGGCTTAATCAGCCAGTTGGCTTAGAAGGCTGAGTTGCCAGTTTGCATCATTTATTTAATTAAAGCATATATTCCGGCTTAACCCGCCAGTTGGCATAATCGGTCAGTTGGCTTAGAAGGCCTAACCAGGTATTTGGTATAATTAAATAATAATAATAACGTTTACATATACAACCAAAATAATTAAATAAAACACCACCACATCACTCTGTTTATTTAGACGAATTATTACATTGGCATAATCCGTCAGCTGGCTTAACCCACTAGTTGACTTAGAAGGCCTAACCAGCCATTTGGTATATTTAGATAATAATAATAACGTTTATATAAGCACACCGGACAAAAAATTAGTCACCCCTAATAGCACCGATAGTAGGAAGTTCAAGGTCACACAGAGGGCGCTGATGTAGCATTGGTAAGTGACAAGTAGCGGTGACGTAGCACACAGGATCAGATCTGTTTCGTGAGGTGGTGAAGAACAAAGTGTGTGTTGGATATAGTCTGCAAAATGGGTCGTGAGGCAGACGTTACTCAGTGGCAAAAAGGAGCCATCGTGTTTGGCAGAGCCCACAGACACAAAATGTCTGAAGTAGCCCAATTTGTTGGTGTGTCAACGCGTACTGTCCAGCGAGTTTACAAAGAGTGGTGTAGTTCGCAATCAACTGACAATCGACGGCGTAACTGTGGCCGGAAAACAATTCTCGACAATAGGGGCCGCCGCCATGTTTCTCGTCTAGTAACTGCAAATCGTTTTCAAACCAGAGAAGAATTGCTCCAAGAAACCAATGAGGTTCTCCAGCGACCAATTTCCGAATGGACATTGCGACGAGAACTGCATGCGATGGACATCTGGAGCAGGGTACCACGGAAGAGGCCGCTGTTAACAGCAAGTCACAAATTGGCACGTTATAAATGGGCTCAGAGGCACAAAAACCGGACTGCGGCAGATTGGAAACGTGTAATTTGGTCCGATGAGTCCCGTTTTTGTTTGTTCTCCAATGATGGGAGGCGACGAATACATCGCAGGTCCAATGAAGCCTTTAATCCTGAATGCGTCGAAGGTGTTGTTCAGGCTGGAAACAGAAAGTGAAGCGCAGGAATAGACACCCACGGACTCTGGCGGAACTTCGGGACCGGCTGATGAACGAGTGGCAGCAAATCGATGTTCAGTACATGCACAACCTCGTAGAGTCTCTGCCTCGCCGGATTCGTGCGGTTATCAATGCCAGAGGCGCCGTCACACGTTATTAGGTACATTCTGAGAGGGGTGACTAATTTTTTGTCCGGTGTGCTTATATATACACAACCAAAAGAATTAAATAAAACACCGCCACATCGCTCAATTTATTTAGACGTATTATTGGATTGGTATAATCCTAGTCGGAGGTGTACGTGCATTTATGTGCGTTTGTCCCCGTCAGCTGACTTAAACCGCCAGTTGGCATAACCTGCCAGTTGACTGAGAAGGCCTAACCAGTCATTTGGTATAATTAAATAATAATAATAATAACGTTTATATATAAATCCAAAAGAATTAAATAAAACACCATCACATCACTGTTTATTTAGACAAATTATTGGACCCAATTTCACGAAATATATTGAAAATAAATATACATTCCTATAAAAGCGAAGGAATATATGCAATAAAAAATAATAATAGCATAAGAACTACGAACGAGTATATATATAATAAAAAAATAATAATTTCGACTTTAAACCTTTAAATTAACTTAAAATTATAAAGCGAACTAAAACTACAAAGCGATGCCTGGAAATCCATTACTTACATCCAGTCAAAAAATAATCTTAAAAACTCGAATAGATTCTGGAAAATTTTGCTACTTCTTTATTGAATATCTTTGAATGCTCTAATATATATATATATATATATACACATTTTTATTACCTAAAAATGCGTCACCGTACACCCAAACGTTTTAAACCTTGCCGTATAAAAATCAACGCGAAAAGGAAACAAACAACTCTTGAATTCCGAATTCCGACTCTAATTTTGACTCCACATTATTACGGCTTCGAAAAGACGACTCAGATAAATTTGGAGTCAAAGCGGTTTGAAAATCTAGACTCCAACGAGAAGAGAACAAAAATTTTGACCGCGAAAATTACGAAAATGCTCGCTATGAGAAGAAATTTTGAAAATGATGGGCGCCATCTTGAAAAACAGTCTCAATGATATGACAAGGAATGAGAATCGAAATTTGCTTGCAAATGGGATAACACAATGGATCTTGCTTTTTAAATATTCGAACCAGAATATTTATTAATGCTATAATACGGGTAGCAACAATTTTGACCGAAATATAAGGCAACGTGGGGAAGCCCTTATATTTATATAAAGGAACACCGCTTGCCACCAAAATGTAGTAATTAAGACCTTTTAACCTTTCTTATGTTACATTTTTATACTATTTTCTCTTCCTTTATTCCATTTCTCTTTATCCTTTATCATTCTCTTTACACCCGCTTCGCTGTACTTTATAAATACGTGTAGACGTGACCGAGTGGAGGCCGTTATAATTTTAACCGGGCATGGGGGATGGGGGAATTAATATACAACCGATTAATACGTTACTAACTTTATTTATACCGAAAGCACTTTTAGATAAACTGGGTAATGCGAGGGGGAAATTAACTTACCATTTTTGCCGGAGAGAAGTAATACTATTCTAAATTTACAACTACATCGTAACACACAAAATACCGTAAGTTAAGCCCAAGGCCGTCCAATGACTGAAGGGCATTTCTGACCAGCACAATCACGAGCTAAACACATTTTTATTCGCACTCCGTCTAAAAACATTTAAAGACGTAGAAGATGGGGATCTATCCAACAATAAAGAATTATGAAATGCTTCGATATATATATATATATAAATCTACTATGTCCTTTTCCATCCGGTAGTTAAAAGAATACACTCATTTCCACCTGTTCAGTTTTATTTATTTAAGGTTCAAAATTGAGTGTTGTAAGAGAGCATTTCCCTCCTCCAACAAGCGGTCATGTGTGGCGGAGAGCGCAAGAGAGCAACTCGTTCCTCCACCAAGACAGGTCTAGAGGCCGGACCACATGCTTGAACCCCGTGTGGAGAGAGGACAGCAGAGTGGCACAAAAGAAAACAGTAAGAGGGTATTTAACACAGAGAAATTTCAGTTCTTGAGATATGGTAGAAATGAAGAAATTAGACTGCATATTAGGCCAGATGAGCCGGATGTACGTGACTATGTGCGGTGCAGAGCGCGAGAGAACAACTCGCTCCTCCACCAAGCGGTCATGTGTAGTGGAGAGCGCAAGAGAGCAACTCGCTCCTCCACCAAGAGAGGTCTAGAGGCGGGACCACCTGCTTGAACCCCGTGTGAAGAGAGGACAGCAGAGGGGGACAACAGAAGACAACAATAGGCTATTTAACCCCGAGAAATTTCAAGTCTTGAGATATGATAGAAATGAAAAAATTAGACTGCATATTAAGCCAGATGAGCCAGGTGTACATGGCTATGTGCGGCGGAGAGCGCGAGAGAGCAACTAGCTCCTCCACCAAACGGTCATGTGTGACGGAGAGCGTAAGAGAACGACTCACTACTTCACCAAGCTAATCCCAGAGGCAGGGACCACCAGCTTCGACCTTCGTGTGAAGAGAGACCGACACGCGGAAATGCATCGTGGCACACACACACACATTTTATTCATGCAGTTAACCGTGATTCACTTTCGTCAGTTAACATGACCTAATATTTGTTACCATCATGCAATTATCTGTGATCGTGGCATGGAGCTAACCGCGAATTGGAGGTGTTTACATTCGCGGATCCCCCCGCCATACCGCCACAATGCTACTCAGTCAGTGTCTCTCAGCGCGACCAAAGGCAAAATTACGAACGAAATTATCAAAGACGCAAAGAAAAAATCGGCGAGTGGTACCAAACCTCAAACTAAACCCAATAACCATACACACTGACATCACCTAGTGACACGTGTTCAATAATTGCGGGACTATTTAACGAACTTTTTGATTACACCTCGTATATATAAGATCTACTGAGTCCTTTTTCAATCGGTAGTTAAAAGAACATTAATTTTCAACTGTTCAGTCAAAGTTGTTTAAGGTTCAAAATTGGGTGTGAAACGCGGTGCAAGAGAGCAATTCCATTCCACACCAAGCGGTCATGTGTGGCGGAGAGTGACTGATAATTTTTATAGAAATCAGAGTAAATACATTTCTACATTAAATTGTCTTCGAATCCACGTTATTTTACGTGAGACGAGAAGGAAAGGGTGCAGGTACATGAAAGGGTACCAACGGAATGTTTGACCTATATAGCAGCGAGGGAATACCCATGATGTTTCACTCCGTTTCTCCATACATTCGTTCTTTGATTTAAAATCACAATAAACAATATAAATATTCTAGGAGATTAATATTTTATTTTTCACCTTATAAACATCATCATAAACGGTAGCCATGATCTACCTTAAAACATAACTTCTTATCAATTCATGTTTTCAGCTTCAATAAACATCGATGACCCCCTACTCCCACCCCAACTATCCCACACACATTAGGAGTACTCAACAATTGGAGTTTTATATATATATATATATATATATATATATATATATATATATATATATATACAGTAGAGCATTCTAAGTGATTCAATGAAGAAGTAGCAAAATTTTCCAGAATCTATTCGAGTTTTTAAGATTATTTTTTGACTGGATGTAAATAATGGATTTACAAGCACTAATTTATACTGGGTCAAATAAGGAATGTTTAAGTTTATTATGCTTGCCATATATAAATTCTGTGAGACTTCAAAATAAGCAAAATTTCTTTAATTGAAATAGAGAAATTGTTTTCGTAAATTCTTGTGATAAATTAATTTGTTTTTTACTTTATATACATATATATATTCATAAATTTTTATATTTTTTATGGGTGGGCTGATTGTTGTTTATTTTTTCCTTTCTTTCATTTTCAGGACAATTCCGAGTGATGTTTGTATGGTTAGGCTGTTTACAAATTTTTTATCCTGAAATTAGATTTTATTGTGTTAAGAAGTGTTTTAACACTTTACTTTAGACGTGGTTCGGATTCCTCGTTAAACTGTAGGTCTAAGGTGGAGTGGCACGCTTCACCTTCATTAGAATGAACAATTTGGATAGGTCCGAGTTTGTATATTATTATTTTTTTATTATATATATACTCGTTCGTAGTTCTTATGCTATTATTATTTTTTATTCCATATATTCCTTCGCTTGTATAGGAATGTATATTTATTTTCAATATATTTCGTGACATTGGATCCAATAATGTCTAAATAAACAGTGATGTGATGGTGTTTTATTTAATTCTTTTAGATATACTGTATATATAAACTTTATTATTATTATTATTATTTAATTATACCAAATGGCTGGTTAGGCCTTCTAAGTCAACTGGCAGGTTATGCCAACTGGCGGTTTAAGTCAGCTGACGGGGACAAACGCACGCAAATGCACGTACACCTCCGACTAGAATTATGCCAATTCAATAATACTGTACGTTTAAATAAACTGAGTGATGTGGTGGTGTTTTTTTTAATTCTTTTGGTTTGTGTGTATATAAACGTAATTATTATTATTTAAATGTACCAAATGGCTGGTTAGGCCTTCTAAGTCAACCGGTGGGTTAAGCCAGCTGACGGATTATGCCAATGCAATAATTCGTCTAAATAAACAGAGTGATGTGGTGGTGTTTTATTTAATTATTTTGGTTTTATATATAAACATTATTATTATTTAATTATACCAAATGGCTGGTTAGGCCTTCTAAGCCAACTGACGGATTATGCCAACTGGCGGATAAAGCCAGAATATATGCTTTAATTAAATAAATAGTTCAAACTGGCAACTCAGCTTTCTAAGCCAACTGGCTGATTAAGCCAGAATATATGCTTTAATTAAATAAATGGTGCAAACTGGCAACTCAGCCAGATAAGCCAGCTGAATGATTATGGGCCCTATAAGACAACGACTGCTCGGTTGAAGTCTTAATATGCGCTTGGCTCCTGCCAGGCGAAGACCTCTCTTCAATTCTCTCCTTCTCCTCTCTCTTTCTCTTGGGGGAAAACTCCGCTTCCAAGTTGCATAACCCCTGCAACGTTCTCCCTTGTTGCATAAGAACTAACAACATTCCCCATGTTGCATAACAACTTGCATCATTCCCCTCCCCTTGTTGCATAACTACTTGCAACACCATTCTTGCATACATTTTGCAACATTGATCAACATTTGCAATTGCATTGCACTCGTCCATTTTGCTGGCGATTTGTTCCTAGATGAAGAATGGACGTGGAGAACTTAGAGTCGTGACACACGGGTCGAATGATGGGTGTGAAGAACTGGAAGTCGTGACACACCGGTCAACTGAATGTTGGCTCTATTTCCAGGGTCTAGAAGATTGGAAGAATCCTGATTGCAGAGGTCGCCAGTTGTTAAAACCTCCATCTATGGCCTTGGTCGGTTCAAAGTTGACGGTGGTTCTGGTTAAGTGGCAACAACGGGTTTGTTATTCTGGAATATCTGGTACAGTATAGTGAATCGCACTAGTTTCTCTTATACTACTCTCTGATTTCTTCTTATAGTGGATCGGAGGATTCTGAGGAGCTTAATAAATTCTCTGAAGGTTCCTTGATTCTTCTTGTACTGTATTGGGAAAATATTTTTCTCTATTTATGACTAAGTTCTCTCAAGAGGGCAAGGCTCGAAGGAGAAGACAAAGATGTTCTCTTACTGTAGTTTACTGCTAAAATGTTACAGGTAATGATGCTCAGCCTCTAAATTAGACCAGACAATCAGAATGAATATTTGAAAAATTGTTCAGCTTTATATACTGAATTTTTGTGACATCATTATTATCTAATGTTAACGTTTTTTTTTATTCTCAGTAGGCTGCATTATTTTGCAAAATATTTGAAGAAAGAGGAATATTTTAGCTGTAGCAATGTCTAGACAGATAAGCAAGATATTTGAAGATGAAGCCATATTTTTATTTTAAACCACATACTGACAGATATGGTGTTATCATGATCTGCCGAGTTAACTAAAAATGGAAATTGAAATATGCATTTTATCATGAATTACAATTAAACATGCATATGAGCAAAAATTAAATGCTTACGATTTAAAATTAAACGTTAAGCAAGATATGACTTCATCTTTTACAACGAAGAGTGAATGTGTACAGAAAACGAACAGTGCAGAATTTAACAAGATTACATTATTAAGCTAAATCTAAAAAAATGATTAAGTAATTTAAAAAGAAATAATTAGTGATGCACCGGAGCTCCGGCTCCGGCCGAGCAGGAGTTCCGGCCATTTTAGAAAACCTCCTGCTCCGGCCGGAGGTCTCACTAAACTCCGGCCTCTGGCCGGAGGTGCCAAGTACACCACTCTCAATTCTGACAACTTTTAGTTTTAATTCTATAAAACTATAAAACCTCATTTGCGCACCTATCCGAATATTTCAGTTCTCAAATGACTGGAATAATAATTTATTTTATGAGTGATCAGTGATTGTATTAATATTTCAATTCTCAGTGACTGTAATAATAATTTATTTTATGAGTGATCAGTGATTGTATTAATATTTCAGTTCTCAGTGACTGTAATAATAATTTATTTTGTGTGTGATCAGTGATTGTATTAATAATTGATTTGATATAGGCTACTTTACTCAGCATTCAGCAAGACATCATAAGTTTCATAACCTGAGGATATTCTGTTCAATGGGAATTTTTAGAGAAATTAGCACACACAAAGCATAGAAAGTCGACTTTTATAAAGTTTAAGTTATTAAACACTTAATAATTTAAAATAGCAGGACTATAATATATAAACCCTAAATAGATGAGACGATGGATCACACACACACACACACACACACATACACACACACACACACACACACACACTATATATAAATACTGAAATAAATCAATTGGCCGGAACCTCCGGCTCCGGTCGGAGGAAAAAACACTAAGCCGAAGGTTCCGGTCCTCCGGCCTCCGGTGCATCACTAGAAATAATTCACCAGTTATTCAGGAAAGATAAAATAGAAAGCGAATTCAAAATTTTATCCGAACTTCGTCAGCTTTATGCGAATTTGGACTCGTGTATGTAAAAATGAATATAAGATTATAAATATATAAGAATAAAAGTATGATATAAATATATGGATATATAAATATACGAATTATATGAATGATTATAAGGAACATATGAATGAATATAAGAATTACATGAATGAATATAAGAACATATGAATATAGAAATTATTCTTTGTTCATTTTTACAGATATATAATATATATTGTATATATATATATAATATATATACATATACATATATATAATATTTATATATATATATATATAATAATATATATACTGCATATAAATTATATAATATATATATAATATATACATATATATAATATATATATATTATATATATATATACATATATATATATATATACACATATATATACATATATAATATATATACACCTTTGGTTAGCTTCCGCCCGAATTGTTCATTCTGACGAAGGTCAAGCTTTTCACTCCACCTTAGACCTACAGTTTAACGTGGAATCCGAACCACACCCCATCAGCAGCCCAGCGTCTTAATCACTAGGCCACTGTCTTTATTGTGGAAGGATGAACAGCTGGGTTTTGCTGCGCGCCGGCTGCCGTCGAGTCTCGAACCCGGTGCCGATGGATTCGTAGTCAGCGACGCTAACCACTACACCACCGAGGCGGGTATATATATATATATATATATATATATATATATACTGTGTGTATATATATAATATATATAATGTTATAATGTTTCAGACCAACAAAGATCCTAGGATCCACTCATGGCTGGTCTACCTAACTTTGGTTGTTTTTGTGTATTACGCATGTCCTCCGTGGTGGCGAAGGGGACCTACAATTTTACGTGGGTTCCGAACACCAAGAACCTTCATTTTACTACCTTAAACTATACCCACTCTATCAACATGTGCATCTAATCGATTTTTAAACATGTGCTACTAATTACTTATACGGGCAAACTATTCCAGCTATTTATCGTTCTATGCTTAAAACGTTTCTGGCAACTGCTTTCTCGAACCTTCTACTTGTCAACTTACACCCGTTATTTCTAGTTCTATTATATTGTGATATTTCGAAAAAGCTATCTCTATTTACGTTATCGAACCCATTCCTAATTTTAAAAACCTGGATTAGATCACCTCTTAGCCTCCTAGTCTCGAGTGTAGTCAATTTTAACTCCTTAAGCCTACCCTCGTACGACTTTGACCTAAGCGACGGAATTATCTTAGATGCTAGACTTTGAACTCTTTCGATTTTATCTATGTTTGCGCATATGCGCATTCCAAAATTGGATCGCGTATTCCAAATGGGGTCTAACTAATGATTTATAAAGAGGAACAATAATATCGCCCGATTTGTACTCAAAATTCCGAGCTATAAAACCTATCACCTTCTTCGCCTTATGGACCGCTGCTGTACTTTGCTTCGCCACTTTCAAATCACCATTGACGATAACTTCTAAATCTTTTTCCTTTTGTACGCTTGCCAACTCCTTCCCTGACATACTATACGCAAAATTACCGTTACGCGAACCTATATGCAAAATTTTGCACTTATCGACGTTAAATCTCATTTGCCATGTGACTGACCAATCAACGATTTTATTCAGATCTTCCTGGATTTTACCTCTATCTTCATCATTAATTGCCCTCCCACCCAACTTCGTGTCATCCGCAAACTTTGAAACTGTATGACTAGGCCGACGTCTAAATCGTTAATATATATAAGAAAAAGCAAGGGGCCCAATACGGAACCCTGAGAAACACCGCTCGCTACATTAGCCGAGAACGACTCCGCTCCATCAACAACCACCATCTGTTTCCAACCTTGCAACCACTCTTCTATCCAATTTATTACTACACCCCTGATTCCATGAGCCTTAGTTTTTGAATGAGTCTTTTGTGCTGTACGGTGTCAAACGCTTTTTGAAAATCTAAATACACTACATCTACCGCACGATAGCTATCGTAAACTTCAATCACGCTTTAAAAAAATTCTAAAAGATTAGTTAAGCCTAAAACCGTGCTGCGTATTTCTAATCAAGTTATGCAATTCCAAGTGTTCGACTGTACGACCTTAATGTTGGGATGAGTGTGCAATAAACAGGTGCATACAGTGTTTTGTCTTTAAATTTTTTTATTTGTTTTGCAAATTTCTTAAATTTTTTGCGTAATATAACATTGATGTTCTATTTTCAGGTGTGGATTTATGGCTCAAAATACATAGTGATGGAGACTTGAAATAAATCCAAGATTTACTTCATAGATAAGTGTGACGACGATGTTAGAGGTGCTAAATTGCTATCAAATAGGCAATGCATTTGGCAATTGTTTATATTCCTATTTATGAGAAACTTATAATAAAATATTATGAAGCCATTGAGCGACCGCTAAATATTAATATACCTCAATAAAATTTTGTGTACTGGGGTTTTACATCAAATGGCATAATTTGATTGGGTCAGAGCACGGAAATTTGAAAGTTCAAAAATAATATATATACCGGGTGTCCCATTCGAAATGAAACAACTTTGAAACCTTATATTATTTTATTGAATGATGCAAACAATGTAATATTCACACAGTAAATAGTCAATGTCAAAATGTTTCATATGATTTATGTGAATTATAACATTTAGATACATTAGATACATTGTGCATAGCATAATGTTTCTTTTTTTTTAAGATCTTCACATGTTATATGCTGAAAAATTTATAACTTATATGGATAGAGCTACAGCCGCTTGCGCACGACACTATGCACAGTTGAATGAGGAATCTGCAGTTCGACACTAGCACGACGGATGGACTTTCTCGGGCTACTACCGAAGGCGCCGCGTATTCGTTCAACATCATTTTCCGATCTTGTTCGCCCTCCAGAGTGTTCCTTTAGAACACTACCAGTCTCCTCAAATTTCTTGGTCCATGCCTATAGGTCTCTTCTGGTGGGTGGTTCCTTGTGAACGGTTGTACGGAATCGTCGTTGCACCAGAGTAGGGGACTTCAACTCAGCCATCCATAACACACATTTCGCTTTTTCTTGTTGGGTAAACATAATTCAATGTGAAACAAACAAAAAACATTATGGCAAAAATTTATGCATATGTTGTAGTAACCTGGCTAATTTTCAACATTCTCACAATAATACTTTAAAAATTACAGATTTTCAAAGTTGTTTCATTTCGAATGGGACATCCGGTATATATATAAAGATTTATGTCATTATAAAATTTTTCAATATAAATTCTTAAAATTAAAAGTTATAGAATTTGAAGGATTGTGAGAATAGCCAAATAATAACAATAAAAATTATAAAATTTTAAGTTCAAAAGTTGTTATTATGTAAACGTAAAATTAAAATTTAAGTTAAAATTAAAATTTATACAATTTTAAAATCTTAAGCTACAAATTACAGAATTTGAAGGACTGTGAGGAATAACAGAATTATAAGATCGTAAGGACTATAAAATTATAACATTTTTAAGATAGGTTTATTTAACAGGTGGGTTATGCCGATGGACATCCTATATGTAGATGTTGTTGAAAGCTGTGGAAGTCATTATGAGTAGGAATCGATATTCTTTGTTCTTCCTGCGTCTTACGGGCATATATTTTGCCGTCACGTATATAGCAGGAGTAAATTATTCTTTCTTTTTGAAGTTCTAATAATTTGTCAAAAATTTATTTCCTGTTTTCACAGAGTGAGTGATTAAATATTAATATATTATACCTGGGGGGTTACCCGGTGAGTTTCTACCCCCAAGTACAATAGAGATACTCTTCCTACAGAGTGCGCTGACCTTCAGGTCACTTGCCGGATCCGGAGCTTCCTTAGCCCTTTTTTCACTCGTCGAATTTAAGTTTAATTATGATGGGATAACTGAGAGTCAGTTTTAATTTTAAATAATTTACTGAAGTTAAAATAAGCGGATTACAGGCGACGTTAATACTTCAGTTTACAAGGTCTAAGTTATACTAAGTTCACCGGGTTTTAATTATGTAAGTTATTCTTAAGTTTAGGCGTGAAAATTAAGGTCACGTAGGAATAAACGAACTGAATCTGCTGACGTTTCCTTCCGTCAGATCAACGATATCGAATTTCCGATACGAAGCTCGCTCCCTAAATCATGTAGGTGAAATTTACCTTCACCCGGAGGTAAGTTACGTTAATTCAAGTCAGTCGGACCCCTTCTTGAAAGCAACCCCTGTGCTCCGTTCTAGGTCCGCTGTCCACAGTCAAGGGTTTCGTAACGGATGTGAGATTTTAGTTTGGAAGGTTCACTGGGCAATTAATTACATAAGCAATTAACAATCGCCAGAGGTCGCAAAAGTGCTTCTGAGCGTCTTTAATTGAAAAAAACTAATTGTCTTAACATTATAATGATGTTTTTCGTTAATTATTAAGACATAGGCGAGCACCTGCTCTTGTACAATTGGTGTTTTTCCAAGTTTGAGCAATTACTTCGTCCGTTCTTTAAAAAAAAATAAATAAATAAAAAACTTAGGGCTTTGCCTGTCATCAGAAACTGGTCTCGCGAAAGTTGTGAAAAACACGCGATTCCTTATTATAAACACTGAGATCACATCAAATTATATAAATTCCTATTTGGATGATTAACAGTTAGAGAAGAAAAGTGGTTGAAAGAGCTTTCTTAAGGGAAGTAATCCAATGTCAAAATGAATTGACTGACAATTTTATTGATTGCTTTTATTAAAGGGGACTAAATTGAAATGATCTCAGTTTACACCGGACGTTCAGCTGACGTCATGAAGAAGATATTTTCATTTACGAATTGCAGTAGCAGACGACAATAATGGAATCTAATTAATATGCAATAATGCTTTATTTACGTCATTTACGGTGAACTGCAAAATAAATCGGAATACAGTTAAATGCATTTAAAAATTGAAATTAAAATTAAAATCCAAATTAATAAAAATTAAAGTTTAGTACATGCAATAAATCAAGATCATTAAATTTACAAATGAATCAGTTATGATTTTAACATAGATCTCTAATCAAAATTAAATTCAAATTTATTCTAAAATTAAATTTCATGTTAACCAGAATAAATGTAAATGAAAAGCTAATAAATACGATATATCAAGATAACTCAAGTATAAATTAAATCATATAAATCATATAAATTAAATGTCCTCAAAACAAATAACGAATTTTGGAGTTAATCATTCATTATATAGCTTAATAAAAAATTGATTTGCTTTAAACTCAAAACCGATACATAAATTTAAAATAGCAATAATATAATGATTAATTATACGATTATAGATTAACATAAAAATTTAAATTTTTTTTAAAATCAAAAACAGTAATGGAATCCAAATTGCAATAATATAAAGACATCAACTGATTAAAATAGGTGTTCTCTTTTTTCTTTCTCGTTAAAAATGAAGGAAAGATTTGACTAAAAATTTGAAATATATAATTTAGGCATCTTGAAGTTTAGGAACTATACCATAGTGGTAAAATTTCAAAATGTTAGTTAAATGGGAAAATTGAAAATCCTTAGATGGCTTTTTGGCCCGGAAAAAATAGTATGTAAAAACCTTTTGGCTAATTCAATGTGATACGAGGAATCTTTATCTGCTACTTCTTTATTTATCAGCAATTATTGAAATTACATTAAAGAAATGACGTATTCGGAATAACAGGAGAGAATCGCTTTAATTAATATTAATGTAATTTATTTGTTGGGAAAATGGGATTTAGTGAATTTGGTTGCTAGTTGGGGTAACTGAAATAGTGTTACGGGAAATGAGCTTATTTAACGTTTCGCATTCTCCCATTAAACGTTTTCTCTGAATTTAATGACAAAGACCAAAATATGTCATGGTTCCTGGATTCACACATATAAAAAGTATAGGAAATTCCACACGTAAAACATAAATGGTTAGATGACAAAAATACTTCGAAATAAAAATAAAAGAATATAATCCAAACTCTCTCGGACTCGTTAATGGGTACCTTTTAACATTAGAAGAGGGTACATTACTTTGTCAAATATGTGGGAATAAAAAGAATATTCAGAACCCGCCGGTTCGTTAAAAAATTTGTATCTCATCATTGCATGATAAAATACGTCAATATCACTGCCAAATGGTGGGTGAGAGATAAGGTTACAATACAATATAAATAAGTTTAGCTGTGATTTTTATGAGGAATTGGAAACTAGGCAGGTTTACAAAACTTGATTTATGACTTATAATTTATGACTTAAAGAAATGAAAACTAATTTCTCATAGGTTGTCAACGGAATTTATTTTAAGTTTGTGTAATAAAAGGCACGGGTAACTAAAGAATTTCCGTTCTGATTTATAGAAAACAATTTTTTAGGGTACATTGTCCTAGAGAGAGATTGAATGTTATAATAATTTTAATTTAGGAAACTTCAAATTATTTTAAAAAGAAGCACAGTAGTAAAAGAAATTCATAGTCGTAAGATAAATTACAATAAGGTTCTAAAAGGACAGAAAAAAATAATTTACTGCTCTGTAAGATATTGAATGTTTTATGAGGACTCTTAAGTCCTTTCAAAAATTTGCGGTGATTTTCGCACACTCACAGGATCTTTTAATAACTACCTACGTTGCATACATAGCAGTGAGTTCATCTGTAATTAGAGCGAATAAGCCTCTTAATTTATTTTGGATAATCTAAAAGGATTACAGTTAGTGAATGATAAGGGAAGATAATTTCTGGAAGAATATCTTCGTCCCATCAAGGTCTAGCAATAAAAGGAGATTTACTTCTACTAAGGACTAACTTATTTAATTATTTGTTGGGGGAAGAGTCTTTGTGAAACTGATTCTTTTTGATAGGGAATTAAACAAAAGAAAATAGTGTCCTGTTAGCATACATAGGAAAGCAAGAAGTTAGAAAATAAGCACGTAGTCAATATATATTCCAATCAATTTCAGGGAGCATTAAAATTTGTAATACCTTTAGTTTGAGTCTTACATTATAACACATGTCACAAAAATTTAAGAGTAATAGTTAAATTTCATAAGAAAGAATAGTTGAGAAAAAGAAACACAAAGATGTAAGAAATATCATATTTGGAAGTTTCAATTTAATGTTTATGAGTACTCAGAGTTCAGTTATTAGGAAATAATTATAGTTGTAAACATATTTAAGTGAAAAAATCTTGTCTCAACAATTATGACGCCATGTCCTGGCTTATTCATAAAACTAATATATTGAAAGGTATAACTTTTATATATTACTTTAATGAAGGGAAAGAAAATTAGGCATGAAGAGAAATGCATAATCAGAGTAGTACGTAGATATAAATTATAAACGTTTTCAGGGGATTAATTTAACGTATTAAATTTTAGGATAGAAGTTCACACTAAGTTACAACACATTATTCTAAATTGACTTTTAAATTCTCACTAATTTTATTTTTACACTATGGCGTCGCCTTTTCTTTACTTTTATGCCATGCTATTTTACCATATTTACTATATTACTTCATTATAATTTAACTGTTCTTTTAATCTTAAGCCATAAGGAACACCCGAATTTCTTTAATATTAAAACTTAAATTTGGGCATGCAGTTAAACTTAGATTTTAGGCTAGTAGTATCGTTAACTAGTGTTTATTTAAATGTTCGGAGTGCTAAAAAATTTATATCTTATTTAGGCGGACTAATTTTGCTGAATGTTAACTTAATTTCATTCTCGGAGGATCTCCTTGGAAGATATTCTGGGGGTCCTCCGTATGGTTCCTTGTTTCGATCAGGTTGCACGTCACTCCGATTGGCGATAACGTTAATAGGTAGATCTTTCAACGGTGGTCGAACTCCATCACGTACTTCATACTGGATAGACGAACAAATTGTAAATTCTACAGGCATTTTGAAATGTAAATTTAGGACGTGTAGATGGATGTCGTAGTAGGGTGTACCATTTTTGGGTCATTTTCAAAAAGTCAAGGTCCAGGAGTCTAATGTTGTGCCAAATGATGTCCTAAACACGAATTTTACAGGTATTTTCTAATCCGACAAATTTTGAATCCCCCCACCCCCCCCTTGAAATTTTGCGCATTCCCTTTTCCTAAAAACCCCATATATCTCAAACACTATCAACTTTATCGAAAAATGTTATAGAATAAAAATGATTTAGAATTAAATGTTCTATTAGAAAAGTTCATCAAAATAGAAATTTACTTAATTTTGAAAATTTTCATTTATTTTTTAAAAATTTAAATTAAAAATTTTTTTTGCTTGCAGTGCCTTCTTCTTAAATGAGGTGTTACCGCCACCTTTGAAGCATCACCCCAATGCAGCTTCGCGGCGACGGGCTTTGTATTTGCTAGTTATAATGCAAATCATAATTAGTTTTTATTATAACTAGCCTATACAAAGTGAGGAAAACCTCAAAACTATATATATATAAAATAAAGCTAAAAATTAACACTTCATCTATAGTTGTGAGGTCCCATCGTTTTTTTTTTACTTTATTCAGCACTTTCCTCAAAAAAATAAAAAGAAACAAGTTTCCTAATTAGAAATCATTGATATAAGAGCTTTTTAAACAAAAATAAGAAAAGACAATTTATGGTATATTTAATAACAAAAAAAAATCAGCCTCTTCTAAATTAAAACAATCTCTGCAAATAAAAATACCTAATCTATCTGTTAATGAACTATTCTTTACTGAGTTTCATTCTTTTAAGAGTCTCTTTACTAGGATCAGGAATTAGTCTTCTATTCTCTTCCACAATTTGCAAAAGACCTTGAAATTCTTCTTCATTTTGACATTTGTCATGAAAGTCTTGAACCAGCTTGATTCCTCTTTCAGCGGTATCATTGACTACTCTAATAGATGAAAGAATGTTTTATAGTTTGTTGTAGTCATCGACCTCTTCCCATGTTGATGCTGGTTTCTTTATCCATGAGTCTGGTTTTGACCCACAGCATTGAAATAAATGCCATGAAATTGGACCTACTAGCTGATGAAGCTTTGTGTCTTCCTTTAAAATGGGGAAAACAGGTTGCCCACATACATAATTTTCTGGAACTGGATATTTGTTTAAGGATTTTGCGATCTTATCTTTTTCATCATTACTTAGCGATCCAAAGAAACTCAAAGGGACCACTTCCTCCGTCAAATACCAGTAATGATTGGCAAAAGATTTCAAAGCAGCATTTGCAACTTCCCTATCTTCCTTCTTGTAATTCACCAAATCATGATAAAACTTCAGATCATTAGCTAGACTATCTAGTGAATTAAAACATAAAAGCTAGTATTTTCCATAAATTAATGCATTAAATAGACACATTCTCTTTAATTTCTTAATCAATGATTCATCATATGATGCTTGGTGGGCAAAAGCATACATTTTATTTGTATACAAAATCATTGCCATCCACCTGGCACGGTGCATTGCACCAGGTTTCCGCCAATGACTGTTTTCTCTGAAACCTCTCCTAAAAGCATTAAAGTTGTTTCAGCAACTTCCTTATAGTCATCACGTGGAAAGCAGTCAGATTTTCTTAAACATTGGGTCATAAATTCTACACATTCTTCCTTTAGGCCTCTTTGATACCTTGATTTCACATCAAGAACATTGTATGTAGATTTCGTATTAATTTTCTTCCATTTAGACTCGCAAAATTCTTTGAATAACTCAAACTCAGGAGATTTACTTGGGCCAAAAATGGTTTCATACACAGCACACAAAACTCTTTCAGCCACATGATGGCGGCATGCTAACCAAATCAATTTCTTTTGCAAAAGTTCTTCAAGTAACTTACAGGAACCTTTCATCCATCCTGAATTGGATGCACTGGTATCAAATGATACTCCAAAGACATTTTGCTTCAAGTTCCATTTTTCAATACTTTGAAATACAGAAGTGGCTTGAGACAATCCAGTGGAATCATCTATTATAGAAACTGATAAAAGTTTTTCTACATTTGGGTATCCAGTAACAAGTATTGCAAGGCGGTCTTCTTGTTCTGAACATGATTTAGTAAGCAGCTTGCTATCCCAATGTACTAGGCAGTGATCAGGAGGAGTAAAATCCTTGATGCAAGTTTCATATTTTCGTTTTCTTGTCTTTCGAGCGGCTCTTGCAGATGTGGTCCTGGAGAGAGACAGTTTTTCAATATCCTTGCCACACCTAATGGCTACTGCAGCAGCAAAAACAGTCCGTTGTCCAATAGAGAGATTAAGTCTGTCTGCAGTGGAGGAAACCAATGGCGAGGCAAGAATATTTTTGGGGCTGGAAGCATTTGAAGGTCCTGCTGTAGGTTCTGTCGGAAACTCTTCATAGCTGTCTGTCTCAGAACTGGTCGTGCTAGAAAGAAGGGTCTCTGATGTTCTGGCTGTAGCACTCACTTGCTTCACTGATTTATGTTTTCTTTGCGTTTCTTCTCTTTCTCTAATCTAATGTACTTGCGCTGTACTTTTGATGCATAATCTGCATCTAGCAAACCTAAACATGTTTCTCGTTTTGTTCTTTGATCTTCTAAGAATGAAATATCATATGCTTTCTGAGGCTCAGTTCTCATGCGGTCTTTTTGGATTAATTCAACGGCATTTTGAGAAGAGATGTCAAAAAGGGAATCCATAATTTTCATGAAATTAGAGAGTTCATTTTCAAAGCTTGCTCTTTTTTTGTGCTTGATTAAATTATTATGCATTTCTTCTAGATTTAACAGCATCTTCCTGCCTTTAGGGTTTTTACTAATATCTATAGTAGGAATGCATGCTTTTTGCCATATTATTAGTAGCTTCTGTAGAACTTCATTAACAGTAGAATCTTTTGTAACTTTTGGACCCTTATACTGCATTCTCCGTAAATAAATAAAATGGCTCAGAACATCTTTATTGGATGGTAAAACAATTTTAGATGAACTCATAATATCAGCCTGCAAGCGACCAAGAATAAAGTCATGCTGTTTTGTAGCTGTTTGACTCATTTTTTATTTATTTTTCAAATAAAGCAGTCTGAAAAGAAACAATAAGAGTAAAAACAATGCTTGTTTATTAAAATT
Organism: Bathynomus jamesi; assembly: GCA_023014485.1. Classification (NCBI taxonomy): domain Eukaryota; kingdom Metazoa; phylum Arthropoda; class Malacostraca; order Isopoda; family Cirolanidae; genus Bathynomus; species Bathynomus jamesi. The sequence goes on along the minus strand of JAJOZX010000274.1, from coordinate 1,490,085 downwards.
CAATGTAAAAAAGGATTTTTTAATTTGGATTATACTCACAATATACTCATAAATAATGTAACTTAAGCACCTTATTTTATATTAATACAATAAGGTGCTCTTGGACAAAAGAAAATGAAAATTTTCAAAATTACGTACATTTCTATCTTAATGAACTTTTCTAATAGAACGTTTGATTCTAAATCATTTTTATTCTATAACATTTTTCGATAAAGTTGATAGTTTTTTAGATATATGGGGTTTTTAGGAAAAGGGGATGGGCAAAATTTCAAGGGGGGTGGGGGGGATTCAAAATTTGTTGGATTAGAAAATGCTTGTTAAATTCGTGTTTAGGACATCATTTGGCACAACATTAGACTCCTGGACCTTGACTTTTTGAAAATGACCCAAAAATGGTACACCCTAATGTCGTAGACTGATTAGTACAAAGCTTCGTTGTTGGAAAGGTTTGCTCCCATGCCTGGACTTGCGTGATAGGAGAAGGGTGACTCTTTCCCTCAGCAGGAGTCGTTGAGAAATTTATTTATTTATTTAATTATTTAGTTTATTCTTCTTTAATGACAAGAATTTAGTAAACTGAATGTAAAATAAATTTATCAATTATTTTTAACGAGAATTGAATTAGTACAATATTTTAATTATTAAAGTATTAAATCGAATTATTAAATTATTACTTTCATTAAATTATTTACTGAAATTATTAAACTATTAATTTCTCACCATCCCTCCCGTATTATGCTCACTGTTCAAACGAACTAATTAAATAATATTCCATCCTTTGACTAAAGTCTAAAATAAAAATAAATAATAATATAAATTTATATAGATATAACTAATTATAATGACAAAAAAGAAATTTACTCGTAACGTTAATGCATTTGCCTCTAACTCGAAGCTTCTTATCTTACTACATCCGGTCGCTTGTGACAACTTCTTATCACGGATATTCTCTCGTTAGACAGAATCCTACAATTTTTAACATAAACTCATTTGGAAAATTTATAGATTATCGCCTACTCTCTTTTGTAGAAAGCCTACATTTAAAAAAGCCTACAATATGAAAGGGCCTGTTTTGCAAGCCTATATTTTAAAAACCTATACGCTAAAAGTGCCTATTTGCATTTCGTGAATAGATATAGATGAAGTTTGGTTTGATCTTTCCTTGCATGCTAATTAGCGTTATCTTCGTTTTTAATTGGAGCGTATTTTCGTTCTGCTTTCTCTGCTTAATATTATGTATTTAAACTCCTATTTTATCCTTTGGTCTATGTTCTTATAAAAGCAAGAAAAGCGTCTTTTATTTATCAAAACTTTATATTTGCATAATTAATTTTAGTGCCAAGTAAACGAAACGCGATTATAATTAAAGATTATCATTTAGCGATTCGTCCATTTTTCGTTTAGCGATTTATTCTCCCTTAATGCCAAGCGCCCTAGTGATCATTTATGTACGAAAGTCATTTACTGACAAAATCAGTCTGGCGATCTTGTGTATCGCCATAAACACTGCGTGTCATTAAATCTATTTCTGTATCTTTCCGGATCATTTCTCAACTCCTTGCATCTAATTTTTGTATGAAATCTTCTTTCATTATCTTCCTTTCGGATGGTGTTTATAATCCCTTCGTGCTGGTTGCCCAGGATCTCTACATCATCTAATTTTTTCCAATTTTTCTTCGTTTATAACTCCTTGCTGATTTCCCAGGGTCTATACATCATCGAATGTTTTTTCCAATTTTGCTTCGTTCATAACTCCTTGCTGGTTGCCCAGGGTCTTTACATCATCTAATGTCTGTCGATTTTTCTTCGTTCAGACAAATCTCTGGTAAGACGATTCGTGGAGGAGAGGTTCTTTCCACCACATCGAAATTTAATATCTCTTCCTCCACCCACACACTATTTGCGTGAAACGTCCCAACGACCAATTCGCTTTCGTTCATTTCTATGGTCGTTTCGTTTGAATTTTCCTCATTTATTTCCTCAATGACCAGTTAGTGAATTATTCGCGTATGGCGGGTCACTTGAGGAAAGAGTTGCTCCTCGATCAGGAAATCTGCATTTACTTCAAAGAGGGGATTTTCCAGCCTATCTTTTCCTCCTCGCTTACTTCTTCAAAGAGGTTCATATCAGCAATTTTTCTTGCTTTTGTGTCGTGATTCACGCATACAATTTATTTCCGATTGGCACATTCTTTGAGACTTTATTTTGTTTTCCGTTCTCATGAACAGATAATACGTCATGCACGCTTTCTGGGATCTTATTTTGGTTTCCGTTCTCACGAAAATTTAATGTGTCATTTGTTTCATCGTTTGTTTCCCATATACTGATGTCATATACTCCATTCACACGATAGCTTTCCGCCAGTAAATTATTCATACTTTTATTGGCACTTCCGTTCACACCCACTGATAATGAATCTTTTCCGGATTTATTTTCACACGCGCTCAACTTATAAACGTCATTTACGCAATTTCTCTCCTTAAATTTATTTTCACCCGCGTTTAAATTCTAAACATCATTCACACAGTTTCGTTCTCTTTGGTTTATATTTTTAGTTATGTCTTTTTTGCAGGTTTCATTCATTCTCTCGTTACTTAATATTCAAACTCTCGTCAATTATTTCTTCTTTCGAAACAGCTGCACTGGCTTTCTCAGTAATTTGCTTATCTGCTTCGGACTTCGAGCTGAAGGTCGAATTGCATCCGTTCGTTGTACGTTCACTTTCGTTTATACTTGTTACACAAATTTACTTCTCTGGCGTGCAGTTTTTCTCTCTTCTCGCTTATTTACTTTAAATTCCCATTTTTCTTCTTTTACAGGAATATTTTTATTTCTCGGGTCTTCTAGTCATTGCTGATTCGTCGATCCTTCAGTTTCTTTAAAGGAAACTTTTCGAGGGTTTTTTCTCTAATGTGTGGGGAGTCCGTTCCTTTTAGCCAAGAGGAGCTATTTCGGCGACCTTCCCAATTCTTTGTCGGCTATCGTCCTCGGTCTTTCTGATTTCGGTATCCTCCATCGGGGGTGTCCCGCGGGGATTGGCTCGCGTACGGCGAAGGGGACCGATTCCTTGGGTCGTATGGTCGGTAATCCTGTCTACTCTAGTTTTCTCTTGGACGTTCATACGGTGAAGGTGACCTGTAGTTTCGGCTCTCCCCGGAATTAAAACAATTACTTCTTCTCCCCTCTCGTCGGGGCTCGTATGATGATGATGATCTTTCGTTTCGGTTTTCCCTGTAAGTGAAAATAATCACTTCTCCCTTCTCGTCGTGGTTCATACGGTGATGGTGACCGTTCGTTTCGGCTCTCCCTGTAACGAGAATAATCACTTTTTCTCTGGTCTCTTCTGGGCTCGTATGGTGACGGAGCCAGCCCATTTTGGTTCTCCCTGTAGTGAGAAAAACTTTCTCTTCTCCATCCTCAATTTTCATAATGATCATTTTGTCGTTGGTCATAATAGCGACCATTTCAGTTTCTTTGCGTCTCTCTCCATTCTCGGTGTTCGTTTTGTCGGTACGGCGACGAGTACCGTCGTCGGTCCTCGTAGCCTTTTTCCCTTTCTCCGTTGCCGTTTTGCCATGAAGGTGACGCGTACCGTCGCTCTCCTTCTCTTATGTGCTCTCGCGCCTTATCTCTGTCTATCTCTAATGCTTTCACAAGTCCAACCATTGGGCAGAACTTTGCCTTGTGTCCTGTTCCTTTACATATGTAACACCGTGGATTATACGCTTGCTCTCGCGCCTGCACTGCATTTTGCACTGTTATAGTGTATTTTTCTTGGAGGTGTAAAGGGACGTTTGGTGTATTAAGGCTTTTGTCCCACGTAAGGAGTATAGGTAGGTTGCTTTAATAAATAATTCTGGTTTTGATTATGATAATAAGAGGGATTTGGGGATGTCATAGGTTCCAGATTCAAATTTGAATAATTCATAGGATTAAAGCTAGTTATTGGCTCAGAGACAATTAGATCATCGCATCTAATGCATTTATTTTTTGTGTATTTCCTCGGTTTAATCTCCGTATTTATTCCAGAGTTTACGAGGTATTGAATTTAGAATTACTTTAAGACAAACGGAACATCTATATTTTATACCATATCCCCAGCGTCCCTCTTTAGCTCTTCTACTTCCCGTTGTATTCTATACGCAAAGGACGTAAATGACTCGTCCGGCCGTCGGCATTCTCTTTCTATATTCATTAGCCTATTGGTAATTTCGTCTCTCCTATTTTGACAATAAAGGTTAGAACAAATATCTAAAAACTCCTTCCACGTTTTAACTTTTTCCTCGAATCCGACCAGCACTAATCGATTAGGTGGGACGGAACACCTAATTGCGAGCGCTATCCGCACCTTATCGGAATTTCGTCCTCTTTCGGGGATTAACCGCGCGATTTCGAAGACGAAATCCTGAAAGGACACAACTTCGAACTACACCTTGCGCTACTGCGATTAAATATTCCTCATACGTCCCACAAAATATGGGACAGATTTCGGCCGCGTGACGCAGCTTCTTTTCTTCATCAGGGGAAAAATCGTCTTCCTCCGGAGACAGAGGATATTGAAATGACCTAGTGGCCGGTATTCTATTCGGAATAGCGGGAGTAGCTAGCATTCTATGGGGAATAGTCGGAGGAGAATCTGGGGGTGACGGGCTGCGCCTACCAGCCGTTTCTCGGCTTTCTAAGCTAGCCTGCCTGCTGTCCTGACTAAGAGACATTTCCCCACTGTCTAACGAGAAAGGCCAGAATTCAAGAAAGTCGTCACGCAAGTTAGCTAACAAAGGGTTATTTCCCTTTCTAAGTTCGCCTTTAATTCTCTCAGGAGGTGTCCAGGAGGGAACGTGAGGTGTTCTATTAATATCAAAATTTGGAGGGAAAATTTTGTAATCCTGAAGGGGATACTTTAGGCGTGCTACCTGCTTCAGGAAAATTGTCTTCCTGTCCCATAAAACCGGTTGCAACACAAACAACTTTGCTTACCTTTGGGTTTTTGTCTTCTGTCGAGAGACAGAATCTTGAGTCTCTCCTGAATCTAAACCTGGATCTGAATCTTCAATGGCTGAACTCCTTATATAAGAAGGAATCCACTCTCACATACGTCAGAGCGGTGAGTCACCGTGAGACCGAGAAAATTTGGATTTTCCACAGTCAAGGGTTTCGTAACGGATGTGAGATTTTAGCTTGGAAGGTTCATTGGGCAATTAATTACATAAGCAATTAACATCACCAGATGTCGCAAAAGTGCATCTGAGCGTCTTTAATTGGAAAAACTAATTGTCTTAACATTATAATGATGTTTTTCGTTAATTATTAAGACATAGGCGAGCACCTGCTCTTGTAAAGTTGGTGTTTTTCCAAGTTTGAGCAATTACTTAAGGGCTTAGAAAAGATTTCGTAGCTTCTTGCATCAATCATTAAAATATAAGCGAACACCTGCACTTGTAGAAGATTCAAGAAAAGAAGTGTACTGATTATTTCGATTTTAATTAATATTTCGTATGACGGTCGTCCCGTATAACAAATATATATATATTAGGTTTGATATTTATAACTGCACTTCTTATTTCTGATTTGTACAGACTGTCACTCAATTTGAATTTTATAATTCTTTTGTGTGTCATTATTATTTTTTCCAACTAGCTGTGCTTCCGGAATGACATTTTCAGGAATGTTTATACTGAGTTTGTCCCTAATTTTCTAGTAGCTGGGTGTGTAGTCGATCTTCTACAGTGATTACTCTCTCATTAAGGGCGTTTACACACTGCTTTAGCTCTTTTTCTTTTTCTAATTTATTTATTTTCTCATTCTTTTCTGTCAGACAGTTAAGCTAACAGATAGATAAAATTCCATATATAGCGCAAATTGCAATTGTTTATTATCAGTATCACAGGTAAACGCCTGGCACTTCCGCTTTTTATTTGCTTGAAATTCCTCGATCCGTTAATGGAAGGGAATCTCTCCGAGGTAGATACTAGGATACCAATAAGATACCAGGATGTTTGGATTAATTACTCAAATTACATAATTGAATAAACTTTATGAAATTCGCGTTAAAATCCCGGTACAGAAGGATCAATACACTTCACTCTTTGTCCTCGACTAAGACCTATCACAGTTCTGCTCTCAACTCCACCTCTCACTTCAAACGTCTACCTTCAACTGTCCCCCTGTTTTTTCAAGTGCGTTCTCCCGCCTCCGTCCCGTTTACAATTTTCCATTACTGATCTCGCTGGTTGAACAATTTTGAGACCATTTTACTTATAAATCTGGACCTACACGAACCTGTAAAACGCTCTATACTCAAATTTTTACTACATCCTACTTCTTGTATATTATTTATCAGACTTATTTGGCCTCTCTAACCGTATTAATCCTAGCATTATGTAATAATATATATATATATATATATATATATATATATATACACATATATATATATATTTGTGTGTATATATATATATATGTATGTGTTTATGTATATATACATATACATATATATCTATATACATATACTGTATATGATACACACACACACACATATATATATATTATATATATATATATATATATATATATATATATTATACAGGGGTTAGACAAAATAATATGAACACCCGCCGATTTCACCGGTTATCTTTACGGACTGCTCAGACACAAAGTAAACGGTCAAATGACTGGCAAACCTATTTAAATGCGTAACGGAGAGTGTATACGTCATGTTATAACCCTCACGTTGTTTTTACAAATCTGAGTGAATTATGAATTAGCAGTTATGAAAGACCTGTCAGACTTCCAAAGAGGGCAAATTGTCGGAGCGCGGATGGCTGGTGCATCGGTGACGAAACCGCTCAGATGTTCAATGTATCCAGAGGAATTGTCTCTATGGTCATGTCTGCATACCAAAACCATGGAAAGACAAGCACCGACAAATGCAATAGTGGACGCAAGAAGAAGCTGTGTGATCGAGACCGCCGGGTGCTAAAGCGCATTGTGACAAAGAACCATAAGACCACAGCTCCAAAAGTGACTGCAGAGCTTAACCAGCATTTTGCAAGCCCGGTATCGACCAGAACTGTACGTCGCGAGCTCCATGGAGCTGGATACCATGGGAGGGCTGCAATTGCCAAACCCTTCCTTTCGCACATCAACATTGAGCGGCGCAGAAAATGGTGTAATGACCATAAGAATTGGTCAATGGACCGGTGGAAGAATGTAGTCTACTCCGACGAATCCTCCTTTACGCTATTTCCATGTTCCGGTCGAGTTTACGTCTGGAGACAACCTAAAGATGCTTATGACCCCGACTGCCTGACCCCAACCGTTAAGCATGGAGGCGGATCTGTGATGGTTTGGGCAGCAATATCGTGGAATACTGTTGGCCCAGCTGCAGTACTGCATGGTAGGGTTAACGCCCAGGTCTATCTGTCAATATTGGCTGACCAGGTCCATCCCATGGTCCAAACGCTTTCCCAATGGCGGCGCCGTCTTCCAGGATGATAATGCACCAAGTCACACCGCTGGGGTCGTTAAAAACTGGTTTGAAGAGCATGTTAGTGAAGTAGAACGCTTGGATTGGCCTCCACAATCCCCGGATCTTAACATTATCGAGCATCTGTGGTGTCAGTTGGAGCAGCAGGTCAGAAGCCGATTCCCACCGCCGGCGTCTTTGGAGGAACTGGAGCAGGGTTTGCTCGAAGAATGGCTCAGGATTCCTCTAGCCACTGTCCAAAAGCTGTATGAATCAATTCCCCGACGCATTGCAGCTGTTATTGCCGCTAAAGGAGGACCAACTCCATATTAAGAATAAAAACCGCCATTTATCAAGGTGTTCATATTATTTTGTCCAACCCCTGTATATACAGGGCGTCCCAAAAAAATGTATACACACTTTAAATACTTATAAAGGCAGTGTTTATTAAAATACATTTCATTTTCAAAATGTAATAGAATCTACAGACATTATTTAATTGTTTTTTCAACGCCTGTTTTCAAACTGACGTCCGTTCTGGTCCAGGCACTGCTGATAACGCGAAGCAATGGAATCGCAAACATCAGGAAACATTTTGTTTGGTATTTGTGTGCATTCTCGTTCAATGGCTGCTCTCAATTCAGCGACTGTTGCAGGTTTTATAGCGTACACTTTGTCTTTTAAGTATCCCCATAAAAAAAGTCTAGTGGTGTGAGGTCTGGTGAACGCGGAGGGTATTCTACGAAACCCCTTCGTCCAATCCACATCCACATCGTGCCAAGTACCACTCGCAATACTCCACTCTTCGGTCCGGATCATCTTCATTAATAGCATGGACTAATCTTGGAATGTAACTTTTCCATTGACAGCGCTTCAAAATGCGTTGGACAGACGATTCTGAAATTCCTATCTCACGACTCGCTTGCCGCACAGATTTTCTTGGACTTTGGTGATACGTTTCCAGTACTCTTTCTTGCTTTGTGGGGCTTGTCGATGTCCGTGGTCTTCCGGAACGCTTCTTGTGGACATTCTGAACAGTTCCATCGGCTTCAAACTTATCTCTAATTCGAGTGATGGTAAGTCGCGTTGGTGGATCTGTTTGAAACTCCCTCCTAAACTGTCTTTGCACTTCAACTGCGTTTTCACACTTCCAGTAGCATTTTAGAATGAATTTCCTTTGTTCAAAGCTTAGTCTGACTGCCATTATTAATTCTAATGGGTTTAACTTGGAAAGAAAGAAACATCAATTGAGCTATCAGCTGTTAAAGTGTGTATACATTTTTTTGGGACGCCCTGTATATATATTAATACTATAAACACCCAGGAATGTCTGTCAGTCTGTCACGCTCGAAAAGAGAAGAAGATTCTTGATATATATGGGCGATATTTGTATTTTAATGCATTAGAAAAAGGCGTAATGAATTCTACTTTTAATTGTAATTTTAAAAAGTGTAAAAAATATTTGCTTTTGCGTTCAGCTTTGAGCCGAAATTTAATCTGCGGCTAAGTTCAAAAATTTACCAAATGAGTTCTTTTTTATGCACTTTCATACTGGTGCTGCAACCATTACAGACTAAATATTTTTACGGCTTTCAAAAAGTCTTCGAGTTGTCAATTTTCTTTTATATCGTTTAGGGAACCATTATTGCATATGCAAACCTGCAATCAATATAAATTATTATCGTATTCATAATTACAAAATAACTTAAACTACAGTACAGTCCTTCTGTCTGTCTGTCTGTCTGTCGACACCATGTATAATCTATCTTAATATTAAGAGATTCTGAACATAGAAATAAATACGCTTTGCTTTGTTTCAACTTTTTACTGTATAGTTTTATTGACCGAATAACTGACCCCCCACCCCAATTACTGGGGGTTCAATTATTCAGTCAATAAAACTATAGAAAAGAACGCAGCAATAAAAATCTTAAACTTCACATCCGAACCGATTGTATCTAGCTAAATGGGCCCGTAGGGCCCACTTTAGCTAGTATATATATAATCTACTAAATATCCAAATCTTCTATCGGCAATAAGACCGGTGCCACACCAGAGCAGCCAGAGACATGGACCTTAGAAGAGCTTATGGATTTGGAACAGGATGTGGATCCAGATTTTCAACCACCTGAGTCAAGAGAGCCTCACTTAATTAGACAAGGTGAGTTAAATGACCGCTTAAGCTTATCTAAGAGTCAATCAGAGCTACTAGGTTCTCGTCTGCAAGAGTAGAACCTGTTGACAAGACACTAACATTTCTGCGTTCGGCAACCATGAAAACGGTTCGACCAAATTTTTTTCATTGAGCGGAAAATCATGTTATTATAACGATGTAAACTGATTGATGATGGCAGTTGGTCATGAACATAAACCAGAAGGATGGCGACTGTTCATTGACTCGTCCAAGTTAAGTCTGCAGGCAATGCTGTTACATAATGGAAACGTTTATCCATCAATTGGACATGCTGTTTATATGAAAGTCAAATGAAAATGCCTATTACCTTGCGTAGCTTGGCTAATTTACAAGGTGTGAACAATAAAGTGTCTTTAAACTGAACATTACCTCTTATTTGCATCTGTATAAGTTTGTTTCCTCTTTTCAAAGGATTCCCTGTAAACATCTCCGATGACTCGTGTTCAAGCAGCTCCTTATAAAGGAACTGTCAAATTTGGCCCCATATGGGCAAGAATATACACAGTCATTTTCTTGAACTTGTCCGCTAACTTGACAATATAGGACACAGAGAGTTTCATGGGGTTATCATGTGCGTTCGTTTTAAAAACGTTTGTTCGTTTACCACATTTGTGACACTCATCGCACTCGACCTCCATGAACTCATCGCAGATAGTCTGGCTTACAAGTAGATGTGGGATAACCACTTTGGTTTCAGCATTGGTATATGTTTCTATATCGTAGTACACAGTTATATAAGGTCTATTTTTAGGCTTAGTGTCTTTCATATAACATACTTACTTTACTCCATCCGCCTTATATTTCTCATGGCATGTAGAACAGTGAATTTCATCACATTTTATGCTTGAAATTCCCCCAATTATCCATCAATGAAACATATCACATTCACAGATTCTCATTTTCATACACGTGCCAATTGATTTAAGGAGCTCAAAATAGTTATTACTGAAAAATGTGCGTCTGCATACATTACAGTCCCTCTTCTCAGCTTCAACTAGACGACTTTCACATGTGGAGCTTTTACACTGCGCACATACCATGTGGCACTCTTTACAATGTTTAACTATATCATCCGTAAACTCGAGACATCCCTTACACAAATCATGATGCCTTCCATATTTTCGACTTTTATCATAACTTGCGTAAAGGTCCCTTACATTGCGGATGGGGAGATACGTTGTTCCTGACAACCCTAAAATAAGTAGGGGTCTTGTACGGTTTCTTACACTGCTTTTAAAAACATACACAGTCCTACGACGATCATCCATTCCAAATACAACTATACGGACATTCATTTCCTCCTCTACTCTTCTCAGCTCTTCAGGACCCATATTACAATCAAACTCTAGCTTCCAATCTGAAACTAGTTTACGGGCACGCTGCACAACCGTAGGCAACCAAATTTTTTGGGCCCGTGTATTTAACACAGTAAACATACGGGCCAAGACTAATGCTATAAAGCCGCAACCACGATCGATGTTTATATGCCGTCTGTAAATAGCCTGAGAATTGAAGTTAAGAGTATAAGGTGTGGCAGTATGACCCGGAACATGGAATACACGGTCAATATCTACCTTGAAGTTGGCCATATTAATGGCTCTACTATTTTGAGACGCCTGCATTATACGACGTAATATATATTCTGTGTCTACAGCGGCCAAGCTCTGAATGGTATTACTACCCAAAAATCATCTACATCCCCGTCATCTGACCCGAACCCGAAGGACAGCCTCGTCCTGACTTCACGTTCGTCGCGGTTCTGAAGGGCAAACTCCACAATACGTTCAATTACGCGTCGCAGACTGTGTTGAACACCATTGTTATACAGAGATCCAGGGTCAACCCTAACTATATAACGATTTCTAGTCAGGGCCAGGATGGGGGTGACGGTGCGCAGAAACTCGAATGTTATGCCATCCTCTACAGACTGAGAAGCTGCTGCTGTTGTGGAGGATGTACCCGGAATTGAACAGGAATAAGGGGAGGTATTTTTATTTGAGGAAGGAGCTAGTGTGGGGGTTGTGAAGTAAGTACGTAGAGGGTTGGGGCTCTATTACTGGGGGTCTAATAACCGGTGCACTCCTGGCACGCTTTATACCTGACGTGGAAGGCTCTTCATCATGCCTTCTCTTTGAATTGTCGCGTGTTGGTGCAACAGGTGTCGCTGGTGTGGGTTCGTCAGCGGGGTTGGAGTCTGTGACCACAGCTACATATACTGTAATCGTGATCGTCTGTAATATCTGTGATGGGGACATGATGTTGTACTTCGTCGTCATTCACAGTTCTGTGGAAGAAGAGAAAAAACAAAACTGTAGAATATAAAGAACGCCACTTAAATTTTTATTATAAAGGGTGATCCAGAGAAATGGGACCCAAAAGAAACCCCTGTAACTCTTAAAGTATAAGTCCTTTTATAAAATCATACGCATCATTCGAAAGAGGATAGTTACAAGTTTGTACAGGATTGTATAGGTTTTGACAATACAAGACAAGATAAGATACAAAACAAAATAAAAGTGTTAGTTAAAACTAACCCTTCAAGATGACTGCATGGACTGTGGAACAGCTGCGTTTCATAACTGAGCAATATTATGAGCATGGAAGAAGTGTAGTTTCAGCTCAAAGATCTTTCAAGACAAATTTTCAGATGTCAAAATCACCTTCTAAGAAAGTAATCCGTCGGTGTGTCAGAAATTTTTCCCTAACTGGCAGCATTGGAAAAAGAAAACCAACTGGAAGAGTGCGCACAGCAAGGATAGACGAGATCATTAACAGAACTCATGAAATTGTACAGGATAATCCTAACATAAGCATCAGACGTGCTTCTCAGCTGTTAGGAGTTGGATATGGAACAACACACTGTATATTCAAGCAAAATTTAATGCTCTTTCCATATAAAATTCAAACAGTGCATCATCTAAACGATGGAGATTTCGCACGAAGACGACAATTCTGTCAATGGATCCAACAGAAGGTAAATGACACCACCAATTTTCTAGCAACTTTGATTATGTCAGACGAAGCCCATTTTCACTTGAATGGAACTGTAAATAAACAAAATTGTCGTTTCTGGGCAACAGAAAATCCATTGAATATTACCGAAGTCCCGTTGCATAGTCAGCGTGTAACTGTTTGGTGTGGTCTTACTGCATCTCAGATCATAGGGCCGTACTTTTTCGAGGATTCCACCGGAAACACGGTCACTGTAAATGGTGATCGCTACGAAAAAATGTTGACCGATTTCCTTATTCCTAAATTAAGAGATCTTTGTCTAGAAAACCACTGGTTCCAACAAGACGGAGCTACCTGCCATACCACGAGGAACTGCATGGCAGTTTTGCGTCAAACGTTTCCAGGCGAGTTAATCTCAAGATTTGGAGACGTTGAATGGCCCGCAAGGTCTCCGGATTTTTCTCCCTTAGATTATTATCTCTGGGGATATTTAAAGAGTAGGGTCTACAGAAATAACCCAACGACCTTGCAAGAAATGAGATAAGGCCATACCACCGCACACTCTTGCAAAAGTGATGCAGAACTTACAAGCGAGAACACTGGAATGCTTGGCAACTAATGGAGCACATTTGAAAGGAGTCATTTTAAAAAAATAAATATTTCATAATAAACTTGTAACTCTACTCTTTCGAATGATATATAGTTTTTATGAAAGGAATTAAATATTAAGAATATTTGGCTTTTTTTTATGGGTCCCATTTATCTGGATCACCCAGTATTTTGTAAGTGACCCACTTAGGAGTGTGACGAATTAGAGATGGATTCTGTAGAAAAATTCAGGTTCACGATCCCATCCACGTGTATTACAGTATATCTGGCCCTACAGGATGTGGTTAAACTGTGTTTCTGCTTAAAATCATTAAAGATAAGGGAGAGATGTTCTTAAACGAGTACCAAGATGATATTTTCTTCCACAAAGGTGTATATGACATTAATTCGTTAAAGAGAAATGAACATACAGTCATGGTAATTGATGATTTCATGTTCGAAATGGATAAAACGTTTGCCGAGAAATTTACAGTGTTCTCCCACCATCTTAACATAAGCGTATTCTTCATGAATCAGAATCTATTTTTCAAAAATCGATACATGTGCTATGTGTCGTTAAATACACAATATCTAGTCTTATTCGCGGAACGTAGAGATGTGTCACAAATTGGGGTATTAGCCAATCAAATGTTCCCGAATCAGCGTAAGGAGTTTTTGGAAGTTTAAAAATAAGCTACAAGTCAACGTTACTGATATTTGCTTTGTGACCTTCACCCGCGAAACACGTTTAGGGTGATTCTAAGAACGAATATATTCAAAACGAGCCTGAACCGGTGTATATTCCGGAATGAAAAATAGGCTAAAGAAATACCATGAATTAATAAAAATCTATCATCGACTGCCACGGGCAGTGCAAAAGATGTATGTTAAAAATATCGACTCGGACTTTTTAAAACGCATCTGTGAAATCTGTCTTTATATTACAAAATGTATTGTACCAATGACCCTCCTCTCAGAAGGCTCGCCTACACCGTTACAAGAACATAATGCGTACACTCGCTCGTAGAAGTCATACTGTGGGGAAGAAAAAGCGAATTATTGTACAAAGAGGGGGCTCATTCCTCCCCATCTTATTTTCAGTTTTGGGACCTTTACTGACAAGATTAATAAAATGAAGAAAGTGGTAGTGATTTCACACAAGGTGTATGTTTCACTACAAAGTTCAAAGAGTCCAGACACGGTTCTAGAACACCATTAAAGCAGGCTTAAAAGAATGGAAAGCAAACTGTTAGTCCTATTAAACAGCGAAAAATCACCTGATATGAAAAGAATCTTATACCAAGAAACTCTGCAGAAATTTCTTCACGAGTATGAAAATTATAAGAATCCAACAAAGATCCCTGTGGTTATTCGGCACGGCGTGAACAATGATAAGCATGGCGGCAAAGGACCTGGGACAGACGTTAGAGCTGACCAACCACAGAATAACGGGCCGACTCCACATCATATCGAGCATGTATTAAAAAGTAGCCTCTCATATACTGTACATTGAGGAATAAAGTTTAAGTCTTTGAGAGAGGACCTCATCATACAGTGGAGCGATACAGGTGAGATCATTGTGGAAGGAACAAAGGTACATGGCTCGAATATCCTAGATATCGTCCATGATCTGATGAGAAAGTGGGATAGACCGTCACCATCAGGATGGAAGCATATTAAAGCAAGACTACAAGAAATAAATATCCCCAAAACATTGACAGGAAATCTGAACAGGTTAAAAGACTTGGAGGAAGCCTCGCATGTGCCACAACTGAGCATGCCATCGACTCCAGAGGTAGCACCTCTGAAGAGGAGAAAGAAGAGACCAAACAGCAGCGGTCAGTACTCTCCACGTGCTTCTAAAATACTTAAATGGCTAACATATTAAGACGCTATTATGACATTTCTAACACAGCCTCCTACGGAGGCGTTGGTAGAGTGTACGTGCTTCTAAAATACGTAAATGGCTAACATATTAAGACGCTATTATGAATTTCTAACCCAGCATCATACGGAGGCGTTGGTAGAGTGTACAGAGGTGTTTATAATGATGGATTAGGGAAAAAAGATGTTGAGAGGTTTTTGCAGTCGCAGGACGCTTATACACTCCATAAGCAGGTGAGGAAAAGGTTTAAAACAGTCAAGACAACCGCACCATGCAAAGATACCACTGGTCAACACTCATTCTATTGCCAATCATATTAGAGTGATTTTGGGGTAACTTTGTGGTGCTGATTCCGAATATGACATCCGTTTTGCTAGATTGGCTCTAATTTATGAGATAATTGGTACCCCATTGAAACACGTAAAAATGCAAAAAATTTAATGTTCAGGCGGAGCCTACTTACAAATCGCATTGAAATTGTCTCAAATCATACAAAAGTAAACACATGAAATACATAATGGCATTTTATTCGGTCTCACCATCTAGAATGTTCCGGTAGTTTCCCATATGCACGCGTTATGGTTACGTTTCTTATTAATTGAGGGTATTCATTATCTCAAGAACTAGAGCCATATCGGAAAAACTACTTTCATTTTGGAATTCAGCAACCCCAAAATACCCTAAATTCGTACGAATTTCCTTGGCAACGAAAAAAAAAATTTTTTTGTTGACTTGTGTACTCAATGTATAATGATGGCTACCGGTACATCCTATTCATAATAGATGTATTCTTTAGATATCTGTGGGTAATTCCCCTGAAAAATAAATCGCCTGAAACAGTTGCTAAAACCACTTTTTACGTTGATGTTGAAAGAAAACAGGATTCCTTGCTATTTTTATACGGATATGGAGAAAGAATTTATTGGTCGAGCTTTTCAGAACATGTTGACAGAGTTTAATATCAGTTAATACACTAGCAATACTATACATAAGGCCTTTTTATCTGAAAGAGTTCAACGTACCATAAAGGAACGCATTTATTTTACACATACAGATATATAGATATTCTGGATTCGTTGGCCTCATCCTACAACCGTTCACACCACCGTACGATTGGGACAACACCTAACGAGCTTTTAGAAAGAGGTAAGCATGCAGAACCTGATGTGATAAGAGATATTCGAAGAACCGAGCCACACTCTGCGCGTTTCAAAATGAATGATTATGTAAGGCTATCGCGTTCGTGAAATAAATTCGCGAAGGGATTTCAGCAAGGTTGGACACGTGAGATTTTTAAAGTTAGGGCTAGCAGACCTAAAGGCGAGATAATGCTATATAACGTTGAAGATTTGAATGTGGAGAAAATAGCAGGAGGCTTTTACCGCGAGTTGTAGAAAGTGACATTTAATTTAAGAAAAAACGTGTTTAAAATTTAAAAAAAATTTTAGGCAGCAAAGGTTTATGAGAAAAGAAAAATGTACCTGGTGAAATGGCTAGGGTATCTAGAAAGCTTCAACACCTATATAAAAGCTGCTGCAATAATGAAGCTTTAATAGTATTTAACATGGCGCCTAACCATTTCTACGTCACACTACCGTCCTTTTCTTCTCTCTCTTTACACACTGACAACACCCTGGCCAACTTTGTAACAGAACTCCATGGGCCCATTGAATTGGGTCGTGAATCGTATGAGGTGGGGATAAGCGGAATTCAGCTGGACACCCTCTTTTTAATTATTGATTATAAAGAACCCGTTTTTACGGTTCTTAGAGACCTTGATGAGTGTGAAAAGGCCGGGGTAACTCGGGATGAAACCATGCGTATCGCATGCACAGTACTACACTACAGTAGTAACACTAGGCCCGGCCCATTATGGTATGGCTGAGGATGTAGTGAGAGACATAAACGTTAGTTTAAAAAGCTCAAATCTTACGGCTGATTTAGTATACGAAATCGTAAAGAAAGGAACCCCTGCACATACTCTGACCATAAAATCACAGGCTAACAGAAATATTAAAGACAAAGGGCTGTTCAAAATTATAACCGAGGGGCGATATGGATCAGACATCTAAAGAGATACCTTTCCTGAGGCACAACATGACTTGTCCAGCCTAATGTATCAGTTGAAATTGGAGAAATTGGGTGATGGCTATACACCCCCAGACATGTGCTATATTTACAGCAATATAGTGGGGCATCAGTTTGTTGTGGATACCAAGACACGCCTGCTGCGCACCGCTCACATCCCCAACCATAGAGGGAAGAGCATGAGTATTACCTATGGTAAACTCCATAATGTGAAGGTAGCAAGTAATCTATTAACCAATATCTCAATATATATAAGAACGATTGATGAAAAAAATTTCCCATTCGGTGATGGGAGCTTAACAGTGAGTTATAATGGAACGAAAGCTTTTCACAGTCTATCGAGGTGTGAGATACCTGCGTGGGAGTGGCTTGGATCCATTTTTTCAAACATACTACGTAGACTGTCCCCTTGCTGAGGAGGGGCGCCAGATATCTCGGGAGGAAGGCGTTACAATCGGGTTTTAACACGGTAGAAGACATAATAGCCGGGGCTAAACCTAAAGAAGCTCTAAAAAACACTTAAACCGTACACGGAACGAAATCATCAAAGAAGTAAAGAGGAAAATGGTGGTGGAAAGAAGAAGAAGAGGGCTGTCCTGAAGAAGAAGAGGTTACCAGCACATGGCGTTAAACGTAAAAGGACAACAAAAAAGAAGTGTTCTAAGCGAATGAAACCTATGGTTGATCATTTCTTGACTGATATAAGCTAAGGACATTGCTCTCGTGAATTATAGGCTGTTTACTTTTTGTCGAGAGAGGTGGCAGGCTTCATCCATCTGTGTAGTTCACAATGTTGTAAATCGGACCTGTCCCTCATTGACATGCCCCCAACGCAAGTTTCTATTGAGCACAGTGACTTTATTACGATTAACCGGTTAAACACAATTAGTTCCCCGAGTGCTCCAACAGAATTCGTGATACCCAGCTCAGGCCCTTACTTTTTTGACCCAAGCTGTGTGCACACGTACGCTAAACTACGTATAGCCCATTCTGATTGAACGGATTGCGATGACAAATATGCTGTATAACCTGAAACAAACTTTCTGCACCCCATATTCAGCCAGTGTGATGTGTATTTAAACCAGGTCAACCACTTACGATCCTATCTGGAAAATGCGCTGAACTTTTGAAAAGAAGCGAAGTATAACTTTTTAACTGCCGAGGGCTATTATCAGACTAAAGAAGAAAGTAGTATAAAGGACAAATTTACAAATTCTAAAAAGAAGATAGATGAATGTTTTGGGCGCCTGCATACAGACGTCACATTCCAGGAGAAGCTGCTTCTGAATGGGATCGATATGAAATTAAAGCTCTCTCGCACGAATCCTGAGATCTGTTTGAATCTGGGAGCTGACCAAGAAGAGGGAACAAAGCCAGTTGTGATTCATATTATGGAAACATACCTTCGGTTAAGTCGAGTGAAACTATGTTCACCTAACCAGTTAGAAATTGAAAAAAATTTACTAGATGCCACAGTAAAATACCCAATCAACAGAGTACAGATGAAACTATACACGGTGCCCTTGGGGTTCGCATCGAAACAGATAAAAAAACGTGGCCCTGGGAGTTGTACCTAAAAGGTTATTAGTTGGCATGCAGGAACACGCTTCTCTGAATGGGAAATATAAATAGAACCCCTTTAAATTCGAGAATTTCGGCCTTAAAAATATAACTTTATACGTCAATGGCGTTGCGCTGGAGTGGACAATGGATACGGTTTATTCATCAGACGCTGTGTTCCCGTTCTGCTCGAGGGCATATACTAATGTGGCCCATATTGCCCATGCTTGTGATGAGCTTGGGATTGCTGTAATCGCAGAAAGAATTCATCGATCAATTTAACCTTTATCCGTTTGACATCACACCTGACTTATCTGCTAGTGTAAATACACACCTAAGTCCACAGCAGAGTGGAAACATCTCAGTCAGATTGGAATTCACCAAGCGGAGAGACGCGCCAGTTAGTGTACTAGTATACCTCGAATCACAAACCCTAATAGAAATTGACAGATTTAGGGGGGTTGACACTGACTTTTAAAATGGATGCGAATACACTTCAGAGAGTAATGAATATTGAGCGAAACACACGTCCGAAATTTACCGGTGTGTTTGTGAAGAATGAAACATTGAAACTTTCAAACACGAGGAAATGCGGCGCACTTTTTGTTAACACGGATATTATTGGTGGTGAAAGGATTCATTGGATAGCTGTCTACTTTAAAAATAGGAAACTAATGTACTACTTTAACTCGATGGGGACTCATCCTTGGACCGACTCTATTATTGTAAAATTTCTCGAACAGATGCATATCCCTGAAATTGTCTGGAATCCTTACTGATTCCATGGATACTTTAGTAATACTTGTGGCATGTACTGCCTCTCATTTCTCTTACATACGATACGTCACGTGGAAAGGAATTTATAAATTTTAAAAAATTATTCGATTTGTCACACTGAGCGGAATGATGAGTTGGGATGCAGAGATATAAAAAACCGTTTTCCGTTTGTGCGCTCTCGATGTGCTGTATGATGTTTTACGCGTATATATAAAATGTAACTTGAATAATTGCATCAATATTGTCTCTAATAATATTAGTTTGTGTATTCTGTAGCTTATTCAAAATGTAATGGAAACTAATTCTGTAACTATTTTAAGTTGGCTGTAAAAATTGTACTATTTTATAAAACATGATTTCTATCATTTAATAAATTGATGAAAATACACTGCAAGTTTTTAACCGAAACACAAGAAAAAGAAAAACCTCTTACCCGAAAGACAAGAAAAAGAAAAAAGCTTACATTAATTCGTCCACGACCTGACACTCGTTTGACTGAGTTTGATGCAATACTTCAATCTCCGTATTCAGGTCAATGTCCTTGACTTGCGTTTCTTCAAAACTATCACGTAAAGATTGTATAACACGATTTAGCTCCTCATCGTCCTTTAAGAAAAAAGGACACAGATGTAGACAGAAACTTTTAAAATAATTACTTAGTTCATACATTTTTCAGAATCTTTTTTAATAAAAATCCATTTGTTTTTCATCAAAAATACACAGAGTACATATATATATATATATATATATATATATATATATATATATATATATTATATAAATATACTCATAAATAACATATTTAGTAGTTCTAAAACAGATACTTTAATTTGCAGGGACCGTCTGCCGACACCAGGTCTCGAGCCCGGTCGAATAGTTTTACACTTCAAAACGAGTTTATTATAGATTTTTATAAAATTAATTAACACTTGCAAGGATTCTTCATTAAGCACTGAATGATACGATGTGTATATATAACTTTATATGTGTAGTGGTTAGCGTGGCTGACTACAAATCCATCGGCCCCGGGTTCGAGACCCGACGGCAGCCGGCGCGCAGCAAAACCCAGCTGTTCATCCTTCCACACAATAAAGAAAGTGGTTGGTAGATAAATGGGTACCCTAGGTGGCCTAGTGGTTAAGACGCTGGGCTGCTGATGGGGCGTGGTTAGGGTTCCACGTTAAACTGTAGGTCTAAGGTGGAGTGAAAAACTTGACCTTCGTCAGAATGAACAGTTCGGGCGGAAGCTAACCAAAGGTTATATTCTATATTCTATATATATATATATATATATATATATATATAGAGAGAGAGAGAGAGAGAGAGAGAGAGAGAGAGAGAGAGAGAGAACGGCAGTCAGTTTAAATCACAAATTAGTTTTTTAATTTATTCCGTGATTAATAATTATTTGTACTCACATTTCAAATTTAAGAGAAGTTGAAGAATAGGGGGCCATGACAAAAAATAAACAGTATGCAAATAGACTAACGGTCTCAAAAGGAAGATTAGCTGGGTATGCTACGCATCGCCTGCTGGATATCGAACCCTGGACATTTGAAAAAGTTTTACTACACGCAACAGAAGCTAGTTTGCAATTACATAAATTTTTCTACTTACATTTCAAATGTGCTTCGTTCATTCTGTTCAACGTCACAAAATTCTTCCACGGCTTATGTCGAAAGAAGATTTCCTCCGTCAGCGGCTGCAAAAAGTTCGAGTGTGACCCCGGTAGAGGGGTCACGGACTTGAAACACCTGTGGTGAACAGTAGAATTCTGGCTGACTGGAAATGTCCATGCTTGATGATATAGCGTGTTATTCACAGGTAGAAATAGCAACTTTTATGGTACGAGATGTTCGTGGGTCCCGTTTTTATATGTGGTACGACGCCCAATTGTACTCAGAGATTAGAATGCCAACCACAAGCTCGCTGACTTCCTGATTGGACGTACAGTGGGTGGTGCTTAGCTTTTTCTACGATAGTCAACTCTGCACATGCGCAGGACGGAGAGAGAGAGAGAGAGAGAGAGAGAGAAGTTTAAGGAGCTCTAAGATTTCTTTACGTCGCAATAGCATTATTGCGCTCAAGAAAATATAAAATCTGGCAGTTGCTGGTAACTTATTCAGTTAAGCTGTGAGATTCACAAGATGTGGATGCGTACAGCTATAGTATCCAATTTTACATATTTCATAAACATAATTATAGGTAAGTTACTTTATTCATTATTTTTGTGCTAATAATTTGTAGGCAAAACAAAGTATTTATAATATAAAAGTTTTAAAAATATTATTAGAACCTACATTTTTTTACCATTTTTGGAATGTAAAGAAATCTTAACATTCGTCTGAGAGCTGAAATTTTTCACTTGTTTGACAGAAATGAATACTTCATCTTTTTATGGAGGAGGGTCCCACTTATCCAGAACTTTAGAGAGGGAATTGGAAATGAGTGATATTAGTGATGACAATGAAGAATTGGAAGAGGAAGTCATTGATTTTGGTATGAATTTTATTGTAGTTTGCTAAAATAATAGTCTTTGTTAGGCTATGTATTCACACAACGTTTTGCCAAAAAGTGTTACATCTCATTTCAGTATCTATTATTTTGGGTGATTATTTTGAAAAATTAAGCTTTTTCATTCACAAATAATGCAAATATAGATAGTTACTTTTAGACTACCCTGTAAATGAGTTGTAGGAGTGCTAAGTCATTTATGTTTTTAGGAAGTGAATTTATCCCTAATGAAGCAGAACTGGAAGAATTGCAAGAACTGATAGAAGATGTTGGTGATTGAGATTCATAAGACGTGGATGCGTGCAGTTATAGTGTCAATTTTATGTATTTCATACACCTAATTATAGGTAAGTTACATTATTCATTATTTTTGTGCTAATAATTTGCAGGTTAAAGCTAATTGATATAGCGGTTTTAAACTTTTTACTAATAATAGGTTACATAGGATTGGTGGCGGCGTTTTGTTGTACATTCGTATTCCCTTAGGGCTATCGAGGTTAAGATAGATTTTCCGGCATCAATTAATGCGATATGCGTTGAAGTTAGGGCGCGTAATATTAGCTTCAGTTTCGTTGTTGTTTATGGACCTCCCGTTCAACCCCTCGATACCGATAATAGATTTTACACATTTCTTAGTAACTTTATTATTAATCGGGATAGTATAGTTGTCGGAGACTTTAACTAACCTAACGTTAATTACGACTCTTACCTGTACTGATGAGGGTTTGAGACTGATTGAGTTCATGGAAGATAAGTTTTTACGACAGATCGTTGCCGAATCAACGCGCAGTGACAATATTTTAGACGTGGTGATGACGAACGACGAAAATATGGTCAAATATTTGGAAGTAGGTGAGAGTTTGGGATGTAGTGATCACCAAATTATTAGGTTTAAGTTATTGATAGAAAACAGTAAGGATAGTAAAGTAATAGAAGTTCCTGAGTTTCGTAGGGCTAATTTTGATAGTTTTACGGAGAGGATGAGAGTAGTGCACTGGGATAATTTATTTATGGGTAATGACGCAAATTTTCATTGGGAGGCGTTTAAAGAAAGTTTTGTGAATATCGAAAGGGAGTTTATTCCGCGTAGGCCCAAGCGCGCTAGTAATCATGGTACGTCCAAGTGGTGGACGAGGTAAATATGTGAGTTCATAAAAGAGGGTAACAGAGCGTATAGACATAATAAGCGCAATGGCACGGTAGCTAACTTTAATAGATGTATAGGGCTTAGACGTCCGGTTAAAAGATCTGTTAGGAATGCTAAGCGTAACTTTGAAATACTTGTAGCTGCGGATAGGAAACATAATCCGAAAAAGTTTTTTGACTAGGTCAGTAATCGTAAGCCAATAAAAGATAACATAGGCCCTCCAATGGACATTAACGTCGCATCGACTTCCAACGCTCAGACGATGGCGGGTATTTTAATAACTTTTTGGCGACAGTTTTTACCGGAGAAGACGTCAATAATGTCCACGACGTGGACGATATCGTTCCATTTAGTAGCGAGACTATTTTGGATGAAATAACTGTTTACAAGGGTTAAATTGCGCATTATATCGATAAGCTAAAAGTTAGCAAGGCTCCAGACCCTGACGCGCTTTATCCTAGACATTTGAAAGATTTGAAAGACGTTATAGTAGGCCCATTAACAAAAATTTTTAATAAGTCACTAGAAGCGGGGATTATTCCGGAAGACTTCAAATTAGCTAACTTTACACCCATTTTTAAAAAAGGCGACGGAATAGTATCTAGCAAGTATAGGCCTATTAGCTTAACGTCAATTGTCTGTAAACTTTTGGAATCCGTAGTTAGGGATCGCATCCTCGATCACTTAGAGAGTCGCGATTTCATTAATAGTAGTAAGCATGTGTTTCGACGCCACAAATCTTGTTTAACTAATTTGTTAGAGTTTTATAACGAAATAGTGCGCGAATACGATAGGCATAGAGCGGCTGACGTTATTTATTTAGACTTTAAAAAAGCGTTCGACACAGTTCCACATAGAAGATTAATTGTGAAGGTTAAAGCGCACGGCATACGCGGTCAGGTAGCTAACTGGTTAGAGGAATGGCTTCGTGCTAGGAAACAGAGGGTCGTTGTTGAGGGTAGTGAATCGGGGTGGTTGGATGTAGGTAGCGGTGGCCATCAGGGTTCAGTGTTAGGCCCATTGCTATTCGTAATCTACATTAACGACATAGATGTAGGCTTGACTAGTAACGTGTCAAAATTCGCGGACGATACTAAAATATGCGGTAAAGTTCTTAACGTGGACGATAGAAATAGGCTCCAAGACGATGTAAATAGGATTATGGAGTGGACGGATAGGTAGCAGATGCAATTTAATGTAGACAAGTGTAAAGTTTTGCATATAAGTTCTCGTAACAACAATTACACGTACATGATGGATGATAGACAGTTAGCGAGCGTTGACGAGGAAGTAGATTTAGGCGTACGCGTATCTAAGGATTTAAATGTTAGGAACCAGTGCCTGGAATCTTGCGCAAAAGCTAATAGGATGTTAGGCTTCATAGCGCGTAATTTCAAATTTAAATCGAAGAATATTATATTGCCCTTTTACAAGTCCCTAGTCAGGCCTCATTTAGAATATGCCGTTCAGTTTTGGTGCCCATATTTGCGTGAGGATATTGATAGGTTGGAAAAGGCTCAGCGACGCGCCACGAAACTAATTTCGTCACTACGCAATAAGTCTTATGAACATAGGATTAAAGAGTTAGACTTGCATTCACTCGAAACTAGGAGATTAAAGGGTGAGCTTATTGAAGTTTTCAAAATCATTAATAAAATCGATAACGTAAATTTTGACAAACTGTTCACTTTCGATAATAGCAATACTCGTAATAACGAATTTAAATTACGTGGCAGACGTTTCATTACTAACATCGCTAAAAACGTTTTTATGTTTAAAGTAACTGATAAATGGAATAATCTTCCCGCGCCCGTCGTGAACTCTACCAGCGTTAATATGTTTAAAAACCGTTTAGATATGCATTTTAAAAATATTAACGTCGTTTAAAATAAAACAATTAGCAACAGGAGCTCTGGCGGTAGTTGTCGAGGTTTGAGTCTGTTGACGATTAATGCCAGCTTGTGACATGCCAGCATATGATATGGAAGCAATAAAATTATATTAAAAAAAAATTAGACTATCACGAACTTAGATGTAGCTCGTAGCGTAAACTAACCCACTTTTTGTGATACTCTTAATTTTTTTTTGTTCTTTTCTTATCTTCTCTTTACTTGCATGTCCGTAGTTTGCATGGTATGACGGTGTTTGAGTTAAGACTGTTTGCATGGTTTGTAGGCGTTCTTATTTTATTTCTTTTCATCTTTCACTCCTTTCCTATTCTCTTCGACTATTTTTCCGACTTGTCGGCAGTGGCCGGCGGATGATGATGGTGAGTCTTTCTCTCTCTTTTTCTGAATGAATGTTAACCCACGAATGATTGGTTTTGCTACTTACTTAACCCCTTATTCTCTTCTTTTAACCCCCTAATCTCTTCTTTCTTTCGGGCTAACCTTAGAGTAGCTCTTACGTTCTTTGTTAGCGTTAGCTTCTGTAGATCTGTAGATCATTTGCAACATAAATTTTGGAAAATTCCTATGTCTCAGATGCTCTGTGTGGATGAACAAATTGTCCCTTTCAAGGGAGCATCATCCTTGAAACATTATATCCCAAATAAACCCGATAAATGGAGGTTATAAAATGTTTTAAATTTGTAATACACCTGGTATTTTATATGATTTTGAAGTGTATACTGGTTCTATGAAAACAGTCCAAACGGAACCTGACTTGGGTGCCAGCTCTAATATTGTTTTGCATCTCGCACAATGCATACCAGTGATGCTGAATCATTTGATTTACTTCGTTAATTGGTTCATATCGCTTCCTCTTGTGACTACTTTGGCAAAGAAAAAAATCTGCTCACTGGGAACTGTTAGGCAAGTACGTTTACCAGGAATTCCTTTTTCTAGTGACAAAGAGCTTATAAAAAATGGAAGAGGTTCTTATATAGAAGCGAGTGCTTTAGTTGATGATGTTGAAATTAGAGCGGTAAAGTGGGCAGATAATAGATGTGTCTCTCTGTTGTCAACATTTTCCTCTGCCCAACCATTTGAAGAATGCAAACGATATGACCAAAAAAAAGGAGGAAATCACAATGGTACCATGTCCTATTTTAGTGAAAATGTACAATACGTTTATGGATGGTGTGGATCTGATGGATTCACTTGTTGCCCTCTACAGGATTCACACAAGATCAAAGAAATTTTATCACAAACTCACCTTCCATTTTCTAGACATTACTTTGGTGAATTCATGGTTACTTTACCGAAGGGACTGTAAAAGCATTGAATTCCTAAAAAAAAATTCATGATGTTGCAAGAGTTCAAAATATCAGTTGCAAATGCACTGTTACTTGAGGGTAAAGACAAAAATCCACCTAAACGAGGTCGTCTCTCTTCAAGTAGCATTGACTCAATGCATGCCAATAAAAAAGCTAAGGGCCATGCTACTAAGACGATTCCTGTGTCTGAAATTCGTTCTGATGGTTACCATCATATTCCTGATATTGCAGAAAAAGGGGGTAGATGTATAAACCCTATGTGTAAGGGAGTTACAGTGTTTTATTGTGGGAAATGTGAGGTCAATCTTTGCCTCACTAAAACTAGAAATTGCTATCAAGAATTTCATAGAAAGTAACTAAATGGTTTTCTTTGATCTACTGTAGTTACAAATTACATTTCAGTTGAATTATTTCAGACAACTGTACAATGTATAATGTCTGAATTCAAGTATGGAACAATGGTGGCATTTTTCTTAGATTCACACTTGTGTTTCAATCAAAGAACGGAATGTTTATTTCATCTAAATCTACTTTTTGTCATTTTTTTATGTTCCTCTACTTACAAAATTGTTTTTCAATAAAGTGAAATGCTTGGATTATTAGTTGGATTATTAGTTTTTGCTGGCAACTATGATTATCAGTTTCAATATCTTCAGACACCAAGAACGAATCTCAAGTTTTCTTTACATTTGGATAAAATCTACTGTATATATATGTAATTAAATTTATTTTTGACAATAATCACACTGTTTACACTTAAATAAGTTGAAAAAGACCTATAAATAATTTTTTTGTGCATATTGAACATTTAGGCTTTATAGGGTTAACTGAATTTCGGAAACAGCAAAAAAGTATTTCACCCTGACGAACTATTTCTTTATGTAATGGTCATCTGCCGGCACGATTTAGAAGATTATTTCAATTGTCTTTATGCGCAGTGAAGAAGAAGAATTCACGGTTGAAAAGATCGGATCGAAAAAAATAAACCTGCCATTGGAAAGAAGTATTAATAAACTTGAATTTAATAATGATGTTGTGGCAAACAATGACCTCTTTATGCGTGCTTTTGAGCATATTCTAACCATATTTAAAGATAACTTACACCCCAATTGTAAAGTGGGGACAAAAATAGTGTTAAACGATTTGAAAGCCCTTTATATAGAATATAGACTTCCTCATACTTTGCGTGGTGAAATAATGTTAAATCGTATTTATTGCATAGTACAAAGCAACAATGATGTAACTGTAGAATCGATCACGTGCGAGTTTATTATTTTCGTTAAGCGCGGTGAACATAAAGTGTATTTTGATGTATATTATTTTGCAGTATATTTATTTTCTATATATTTGTTAAATTTTATTATTATTATTATTTAATATAAATATCTTCATGGTTGTGCTGCTTACTTTAATGTTTTAAATGTTCAAAATCTCCACCACTAGCATCAATACATTCTTGACAAAGACGCGCAACAGATCGGCATACTGTTCGGATTGTTCGGAGTGGAATGTTGGCACAGGCTATTTCAATTTCGTGTCTCAAGGCCTGTAGTGTCCTTGGTTTTTCAGCATACACAGTGTTCTTCAGAGTGCTCCACAAGTAAAAGTCTAAGGATTTTAAGTCAGGAGATCGTGGTGGATACTCCGTACATCCCCTACGTCCTATCCATCTTCTAGGAAAACAAACATTGAGAAAATTTCTAACGTCATTGTGGTAATGTGGTGGCGCGCCATCCTGTTGAAAGTAACGCTCTTCTTCCAAAATAAGAGCTCTGATTGAAGGTACGATGTTGTCTTGCAGCATTGATAAGTAAGCAGCACCTGTGACAGTGTCCTCAAAGAAAAATGGCCCTATCATTCCTCTGGAAGACAGACCACACTACAGTGACACTCCTGGTTGATTAAGTGCTCGTTCTTCTGTCACGTTTGGATTTTCAGTGGCCCAGTACACACAGTTGTGTCGATTGATAGTACCATTAAGTTTAAAAGTGGCTTCATCGGACCAAACAATGAAATCAGGAAAAGATTGTTTTTCATCACACATGTGCAAAAACCACTCACAAAATTCTTTTCGACGATCTGGGTCGTCCTCATTCATTGCATGGAGCAGTCTAGGTATGTACGGTTTCCACTTTTCACGTCGCAAAATGCGATGAACGCTACATTGCCTTGTAGACTTATTTGGAGAGTTTGTGAAGGCCTGTAACACGGCCTCAACACTTTCATTGTCAGTTGAAGTGCGACGTCTTCCAGATCGGCCTTTGTTGACGTTTTGCACTGTTCCGTCATTCTCAAACTTATCACGTAATCTTGTAATTGTTACCCATGATGGTGGTAATGTTCCAAACTCATTTCTCCAGTGTCTCTGTACCTCAGGCACATTCTCCGTCTTCTAGTAGTGCTTCAGAATCCACTTACGTCGCTTAAACGATAACTGCAATGACGTCATTTCCTGTAACAAGGGATATTAGTGTTATTTAAGTATAATACACCATTACTATACTACTATACTACTACTACTAAGTACTATAAATATACTAATACATCAGCGCATATTACTATCATCTAAAGTGTGCATGTTGATATGTATATATATGTTAATATGATGTGTAAACATTTTATTGGGACACCCGGTATATATATATTTCAATTATTCGTTTGGTGTAATGACTCCTTATTAGAATATAGAGTATATTTACCAGGCTATGACGAGAGAGATAAAAAGAAGAATGCCGAGTGGGTTTAGCGACTCACAAAATGCATTTCGGGAGATGGGGTGCCGGTATATATGTATAACTTTTTTTAACAAGTGAGGGGAAACGTTGTGTAGCAGGGTTCGACCAAAGGATGGGTTAGGTTAGGCGCACTTTGAAATTTTTGCTAATTCTATTAAAAAGGTGGATGCTAGAGTTCATAGTATAATGTTACGCACACACACACACACACACACACACACACACACACACACACACACACACATACACGCATGATATGTGAGAATGGGTTACGTTACGTTACCCTTGGGACTGCCCAGTTGTACGAGAGATAGGTTAGACTAGGTACCCCCACTATCCCTACGCCCTCTTCCCCTACTCTCCGTTTGTGCAAACATGCTTCTAGCTTTAATTTTGTTAACGGCGTTTTTATACCCTTTTCGGACACGGAAACAGTGATTAAATGGTTGATTATAGAGTTGATTTAAGAGTGTAACACGGAATTTTGAATCTATGACCAGGATTAAATAAATAATTAAAATTTAAGTTAGTTAAATTGAACAAACAAAGAAAAGCTTACGTTTCGAGATATAAACGCATACAAGCAAACGGTCAATTCTAACGTTCACAAGCTACACAGATTGATGTAATTTTAAGGCTTTTAAATGTATATGTTAAGCACTTGGATCAAAAGAAGATGGAGTACAGCCTCGTTTCGTTACTTTTCTATCTTATCCGCGCAACCTTCGAGTAAATGTTCTCGTGTGTCTCACTCTCTGATTGAATGACTGGTCCTTTTCTTATAGGTGCGGGATGACGCAGCGATTTCGACTGCGACTCACAGATTCTGCGACTCACAACGCCTCACTTCCGTAGTCTCTCTCAAAACGAGAAAAGGGTCCTTTAAAAGATCATATTCTTTTGTATAAACTCCTAAAATTAATATTTTATATGGTTAAGAATAGTTTTTAAAGTTACTTGGATTTTTAGTTTAGGTTTAATTATAATATGCTATCATCATCACTGAAGGACTACTCTAAAAGAATTTACGTGTTAACCATCCAGCAATCGAGATAATGACTAGATTTGCATTTAAATTATCTGGTGCAACGCTGGAGTCCCATGAATGTAATATGCATGAACACGTACGATTTTGCATAATGCAAGATTTGACCCACCTAAACTTCTATTCAAGAGGTGGTGTGTTCGAACCTTGGTGTGGGCAAATTTTGCATTATGCAAACATGGTGCGTGTTCTTGCATATTACATTCATGGAATTTCAGCGTTGCACCAGATAATTTGAATGCAAATCTAGTTATTTGAATGCAAGTGGCACGTGTTCATGCATGGTACTCCACACATTTATATACTGGTAAAATATGTTGAGGGGGTAATATTTGAAAAAATAACATATCGCAAAGGAGAAGAGTGTAGACACCAATCGACCAGGGAAGTACTCCGAGGGGAATTTTAGGCAAGAGAAATTGAGTGCTGGAACTCCCGTTTCTCCTGCGACCAGTTGAGCATGCTCTCAAACCCACACTTCTTCCTCTATTTTTCACTGCACATACATGCATTTTACACACTACACGATCTTTCCTAAATTTATAAAAAACTTGGCATTAATGAGGCGCGGAGACCTTGATCTCGGCTCTCTCTCCTTCTTATATAGGGGCATTGTTGCGGGCGCACGCCCTTGGCCCGTCCCTCCTGCATAAAAAAACGATCAGCTTATGTTACTTAACCGAACATAAGGTAACCTGAAACCACAAAAGTACTCGTTAACCTCGTTGCGGTTCCGCGCGTTGGTCTTTCTTCAGATGAAGGTTACTCTGATGGCCCCGCCTCTAGGCCTGGCTTGGTGGAGGAGTGAGGCGCTCTTTCGCCCTCCAACGCACATGGCCCGGTACACCAAGCTCATCTGGTACCGTCCTGAGCCAGGCATCTAGTCTTCTCTTGAAGACTTCAACTTTGACCCCTGTAACGTTTCTGAGGTCCTTTGGAAGCTGGTTAAAAAGTCTTGGCCCCCTGACAACCAAGTTATTTTCCTTCAGTGTTGAGGAGGTCCCTTGTCGGGCCTTTAATTTGGAAACACTACACATTCTGCCTTTCCTATTTTCCAGCGTTGTTTGGATAGTAATTGGGTTTAGTTTTAGGTTTGGTACCAATTTTTAGATCATTTTCCATATGTAGATTATAGTATACCTCTCTCTTCTTCTTTCCAGGGAGTACAGATTTAGTTTACGGAGGCATTCCAAGTAGTTGAGTTCTTTACAGCCATCAATCTTGGCTGTGAAATGTCTCTGCGTTTCTTCTACTTTATTAATTTCTTCCTTTTTATATGGGGACGTCAAAACTGAGCAGTATTCAAGTTTTTGTATGATCAGTGTTCTCAGCAGGGGAATCATTACTCTCTTGTCCCTCCTTTTGAACGTTCTTAGTACCTGTCCCGCGACTCTTTTTGCTTTGTTTATTGCTATCTGATTTTGTGTTTCGAATTTGGCATCCTCGGTCATTATTACCCCCAAGTCGACCGCTTTTGTGCTTCTCTGAATTTCCTGTCTATCTGGAGCATAATATGCAGTCTGTTTAATTTCCTCATTCCTACCATATCTTAAGAGCTGAAATTTCTCGGTGTTAAATGTCATATTGTTGTCTTCTGACCATTTGTATATTTTGTTTGTGTCCCTCTGCAAGGGATGACTACGAAATTAAAAATTTCGATGACTACGATGACTACGAAATTAAAAATCGACGAGAGGGTGAGCTTCGTTTAAATGCATGGAATACCAGGTACTACAAATCGATAAATCGGTACAGAATTTGAATTCGGTACCGATTCATCGATTTGTTGTATCTGGTATTCCACACATTAAAACCAAGCTCACCCTCTAGTCTATTGTTAATTTTGCAGCCATCCCCTACCTAAAAGAAAAAAAATAATATATTACAGTCAACACTGAAAATTCCTATGATACGCGACTTTTGCGCCACCCTGTATATATATATATATATATATATATATATATATATATATATTTTAAATTTTTTTTTTGGTAAAGAACGACGCTTGTGTAGAAGAGCGTTCCGCACAAGATGAGGAGGGAGAACGAACAAATGAAAAATGAGGTACCAAGCGGGAATCGAATCATTTGTTCGTTCTCCCTCCTCATCTTGTGCGGAACGCTCTTCTACACAAGCGTCGTTCTTTACATTAATTATACTGTGTGTTGTTTGCAGTTAAAATGTATATATATGTACGGCATGCGAAGGTGCCCCCTCAGGGCATTGGTTTCTGCTCGTATGTAGGAGAATTACGACTTCTGACTGATCGAGGTCCATGGTGTAGTGGATAACATATCTGACCGGCAATCGGAAGATCCCGGGTTCGATTCCCGGGTGGTGCCTCATTTTTCATTTGTTCGTTCTCCCTCCTCATCTTGTGCGGAACGCTCTTCTACACAAGCGTCGTTCTTCACATTAATTATACTGTGTGTTGTTTGCAGTTAAAGTGTGTATATATATATATATATATATATATATATGTATATATATATATATATGAAGGAAGTGGTAAGGAATGGAAGAAGAGACTTATTAAATAAAGGGCTTCGCTGCAATCATGTGTATTGTGAATGTGATTACAGAAGCCATTTTTATCATGAGTTTGCGCAACTTTGAAAAATTTTTCTTTTCTCCTGAGTCGATGAATTATTAAGGAAATTGAGTTGGGTCGCTTCTCTGAATGAGTAAAAAGCTCTGAGAACTCTGAAACTATATATACTCTACATGTATCTATATATATATATATATATATATACACACACATATATATATACACACACACACACACACACACACACACACACACATATATATATACATATACACACACGCACACACACACATATATATATATATATATATATATATATATATATGCATTTAACTGCAATGACCACGCAGTATATAAATGAATAGAAACGACGTAAATAAGGAGCGTCTCTGCACACGGGGAAGAGAAATAACGAATAAATGAAAAATGAGGCGAACCGCCGTGTAATGGTAGCGCATCCAACCGGCAATTGGAAGGCCCTGGGTTCGATTCCCGGGCGGTTCGCCTCATTTTTCATT
This sequence comes from Bathynomus jamesi, assembly GCA_023014485.1. Classification (NCBI taxonomy): domain Eukaryota; kingdom Metazoa; phylum Arthropoda; class Malacostraca; order Isopoda; family Cirolanidae; genus Bathynomus; species Bathynomus jamesi. The sequence goes on along the minus strand of JAJOZX010000274.1, from coordinate 1,456,849 downwards.
TATTCGTTATTTCTCTTCCCCGTGTGCAGAGACGCTCCTTATTTACGTCGTTTCTATTCATATATATATATATATATATATATATATATATATATATGTGTGTGTGTGTGTGTGTGTGTGTGTGTGTGTGTGTGTGCACTATATACTCATCATCATCATCATCATTATTATTATTATTATTATTATTATGTTTATTACGAACTCTAAAGAGCATACGAATGGCTTAACGCTAACAAACTCTCTTTAAATATTTTTTAAAAACCAGCTTTTATATTCATCACAAAAAAGATAGCTTTGTCCCCTCTAAACCTAAACATAAATTGAATCCCTGGTTCAAAGGGTGCAATACTGCACCAGAAATCATCCAAAACAAAATACTAGCTTCCCAAACAAAACACCGATTTAACACAAGACAATCAGACACGTACATCAGAAAACCAAATTACACTCTACTGTAGATTGTGCGACTATATTCTGATGCTTCACAGAATCAAACCTCTGAAACACCCACGAACAAGAGATAAAAAATTAAAAGCTCTTCAGAGAAAACTGAAAGACAAATTCATCGCATCATACGATTTATAACACTGTATCGCCTTTCTTATTTTCATAATAATAAATTAATCTATATTCCTATATTGAGAAACAAAATAATAAAAGTAAATATGTGCAAGGTCAATGTATCAAACGCTGTCAAGATACTCAATTGGCAGGGTATTTAACATTTAATTATTTAATATTCACTACATGTTTTAGCTTCTTGTATCCCAACAAATAATAATGCGTAATCTTAGATGAATTTCATTATGTATTTATAAACTTTTGTCTAAAACTTGCTGCTGATAATCTATGATATAGGTATGTCCCGTAGTGTAAAACTCTACGGTTCAAAACGAATTCGTCTTTGACGAATTGCATCCTAATATTGAACCCAAAATTCCTTAGTTCTGATATCACAGTGTGCAGTCTTTCATACGCGAAGTAACCCCATGTAATCCACAGTAACCCTATGTAATCCGCAGTAAACCCCATCTAATCCGAAGTAACCCCATGTAATCCGGTGTAACCCTCTGTAATCTCAAATTAAATCATTAAATGCGATATGTATATGAAAATATGCTCATCGTATGAATTTTTCGATCCCCCCCACACCTCCGTTGTTGTCAGCATCACGCTATGCAAGGCGAGCGTCTATAAACACATCAGTCTTTTCATTTTTTATTAATTACTTGTATTAAAATCTTTTACCATCCCCGTAGATAAAGCATAATTGTGTCAACCTATACAGGGTGTTTCAGGAGGAAAGGTCAATACTTCGGGAGGTGATAGTATCGGTCATTGTGAGAAAAAAAGTTCATATGAACATGTGTCTAATTCTGAATGGTTACGGAGATAGAGCTGTTTGAATCCACAAATACAAAATCATTGTTAATGGTAATCAAGAAAGAGAAACCAATTACTGTTTCTAACATTTAATGTTTAAACATTGGCATTTTGAATGGTATCAGATACAGAAATGACAAATTTGTTACAGTTTACAATACGTTTTCGAAAATCCCACCGTCAACCTCAATGCACTTTGCAACTCGTGTGCGAAGATCGCGCGTTGTTCGTCTGAGTTGATCTTGACGTTCCTTTATGCGGGCAGCAGCATCCAAAATGCGCGCGAGCAATTCGTCTCGTGTATCCACCTTTCTTTTGTAAACTTGACTTTTCATCTACCCCCAAAACAATAATTCACCGGTCTGCATGAAAATCGATTTCTTTAATTTGAGTTGTGATTCTGAAGCAGTTCGCTGCGCTGAATTCAAAAATGCTACCAGTTTTTTTTCTATCACCCACAGTTTTAAAGTTATTAGCAAAACAATTTTGGGGTGTTTTGTAATTTTTTACCTTTTTTATCTTTAATTAATTTCGTTTTTTCATATTTTTCAGATAGATAATTCTAACATTACGTCTTTAAAATTTTAATAATGGCTTCTAGAGGATGTACCCATAGTCCAGACATATTTTGTTATATTTGTGGTCGGTATGTTGTTGTAAAACAAAGGACAAATGTAACGACCTTCATTAAGAGAGCTTATCATGCTTATTTTGGAATTAAATTAGGAGATCAAGACAAAAGTTGGGCTCCACACAAGGTTTGTCTTACGTGTGTTGCGGCACCAAGGAATTGGAGCAAAGGTAAAAAGAAAAGTTTGCCATTTGGGATCCCTATGGTATGGCGCGAGCCTAGAAACCATACCGACGACTGCTACTTCTGTTCTTGCAATGTTAAAGGTTATAATGCAAAGAATAAAGAGAGCCTTCAATACCCAAGTCTTCCATCTGCAATAAGGCCGGTACCCCATGGTCCAGGAGTTCCTATTCCCCGCCCATCCGAGAGTCTGGATCAATGCAATTCAGATTCTGATTCAGCTCCAAATCCAGACAATGATGATGTTTATGAACAGCCAACAGCTGACCGAGATCGTAAATCATTAACCCAAGCCGAACTAAATGACTTAGTCAGGGATTTGAATCTGCCTAAGGACTCTGCAGAACTTTTGGGGTCTAGATTGCAGGAGAACAATTTATTGGCATCCGACACATACTTCGCAAGTAAAGAAGGTAAATATATTTTGTTTCTTTCAGTTATTTTTTTATTCTTTCATAAACAAGCAATATGCTTGTCCAAGAGCTAGGAGCTATTTAATTCTGCTTTAATTAGGTTTTACTCTATCACCTAAAGATTTCGTGCTACAAGGGGTGTTGTAATACCTCATCTGTCCCCAAATGTTAACCACCCATTGATGGGAGGGGAGAGAGAGTATTTTGCTGGGAACGGGACTGGTTGTTATAAATATTTACCCTACATTATTATGTAAGCGTTACTGTAGTCTATAACAACAAAATTTATGGTTTAGCATGTGCAATCCAATGTTGGTCTCGATAAGATGGTTCACATTTGGGGATAAATGGGGGATTTATGACACACCCTGTAGTAAGAAAACCATACGTGATCGGGAAAAAACTAACTATATTTTTGAGATCAGCGCACTCAATTTATATAGAATCACCAACTAGTTTGTAAAAATCGATCGACAAGTTTTCAAATGTGTACTGGTGATATAATCTAACGGAGAGAGTTCTGGAGACCTTGGTGGCCATTGAATGGGACCACCGCGGCCGATCCATCGACTAGAGAAAGTTTGATTTAGGTATTGCATCACCAGACGGGTAGAATGTGGAGGAGCTCCGTCATGCTGAAAATACATACCAGCACGTGTAGCGAAAAGAACATCCTCCAATAGTCCTGGCAATTCATTTTGCAGAAATTCAAGGTAACTTTGTCCTGTAAGACGATTCTCTAAAGCAGTGGTCGGGGAACAGGGGTAAATTACACCAAATGGGGTAAATTTAAAAATTTTCGGGGTAATGCGTGCGGTATGAGACACTTCCCTCAGAGCCTCAGTCGTGTGTATGGTATCATGAAACGAAGAGGTTCTTTTAGTGCTTGACACTTTGTGCTGATATTTTTTTCGTATATTTTTATTTTATTTTGTTACATAAATTTGGCGTTATTCTAAATTTTAGAATATTACGAATTTACGTCCTGATTTTGATGTATCAAAAATGAAATAGCATCATTTTTCCAAAACTGAAGTGGAGATGTTTTGAATGAAATTCTTCAGTTCTTCAATCCTTTTTACTAATTTTGTTTGTGTGCTATTCTTATGCCAGTATGTGTGGCTTTTTTTATTTCTCCATAATAATGGATCCAATAAACATTTTTTGAATTTGAATTTTTTGTATACCATATGCAACAATTTTAAGAGCAATTGGCTTGTTTTTGTTTACTTTGAAGTCTGCGGGTAATTTCATTTTACTCAAATAGATTTTTGGGTAATACCCAAAAAAGTTCCCCGACCCTTGCTCTTAAGTAACAGAGCCAATCAGCTGATCATCGATGATACAGCACCACACATTGGCAGAGAAGCGATGTGGCATTTGGATTTTCGTCTGACCACCGATGAGAGTTACGAGTGTTGTTCATACCGTCACGGGTGAAAATAGCTTCATCGGGAACAGTATTAATCGAAGCAATCGGCGATTAGCATTTACCCAATGACAAAATTCCAGTCGCATGGCAGCGTCTCCTGGTTGAAGGTGTGTACACGCTGTATATGATATGGATGCAAGCCTTCCTCACGTAATGTTCGCCATACACTTGTGTGTGGTACACCGAGACCTGTAGAAATTCTTCGTGAGCTAGTAGTAGGATTGCGCTCTCCCAACTGAAGAATGTTTTTCACTTCATCCACATCTTGGTGACCTTCACGTTCAGATGAAACATGAGCGCTGGGAAGTGTACCAATCTCACGAAATGTGTTGAAAACCCTGGTAAACACTCTTCGTCCGGAATTCTGCGGTTCGGAAACCGTCGACGGTATGCTGCAGCCGCAGCTGTTGCACTTCCATCGCAAAAACCGTAGACATACACCATATCTGCATATTCAGCATGTGTGAAGGTGTGTGGCATTCTTAACACTGCTTCAAACACCAAACAATGTTACTCACAACAGTCAGCTGTCTATTGGCTTATGTTACATGCTTATATTACAGTTTACATGGTTCAAGGTTATAGGTGAGGGAAGGGGGAGGAAGAGCTGCGCGCGCATCAGATTCAAACAGCTCTATCTCCGTAACCATTCAGAATTAGACACATGTCCATATGAACTTTTTTTCTCACAATGACCGATACTATCACCTCCCGAAGTATTGACCTTTCCTCCTGAAACACCCTGTATACCGCCCGTCTTCTCTTAGCCTAACCCATTTCCACACCAAATTTCAGCTGTCTCTGATCACTATTTATCTTCCGAAAAATAACGTAAATTGATTGTTTCGAATATAAGATTCATTTGCGCTCCATAACTTCCTTTCCAATCGATTCCCTTTTGTACGGGTTCAACCCTACCTTCACGCCGCCATCCTGGCGCCTTTAGGTCCTACAATTATGCTTTATTGTCAAAAGAAAAATGTAAAATCCGCAGAAACTATTTCAATCATGATTGGTTCACCCCCGGAACTCTCCCGAGTCACAATTTCCCAATCGCGGCTGTAAGTTGAATTTACCTCCGCCCAAATTTGAATGTCAAGAACTATCATAGGCGCTTGCTGATAAACTCCTCCCGTAAGAGGGTGACCCTTAGTTTACCTCGTCTCTGCCTACCCCAAGGTTTTAAAAACCCCGAGAGCGTCGGTAACGAGGTTCTTCGCTCTCTTATTATCCCAACCACGCAGGCTCTGTGATTAATTCTGTGATTAATTGTGCAGTGGCACTACCCCGTCCAAATCAAATTAAATCCAATTTATAAACTCTGCCGCAGATTGCTTTTAAGAAAAACACCAGCATAAACTGTACATTGTGCTTATTAACTAATTTTAAGATTTATTTTATATTAAACCTCCCCTTCAGACTCGTATAGCCTTCACTTCGTAAAGTTAAATAAATCATAAAATTGTACATTGTGCAACTTAACTGATTCCTTTTAATCATATAACTTTCACTTCTGAAACTTAACCAAATTTAATTGTTCTTATCAAAAGATTGTGAAATTGAAGTGAGTTAATAAAAACCCTGTTAAAGTGAACGTCATTGTTTCCATTCACCGCGAAACTCAGTATAGATACAGTGATTTCTCCCAAAGACTCCACCGTGCTCCGTGAACGAAATCAGGAAGCACTTGAAGGTAACCGGAGTGGGCAGTGGAGACCACAAACATTTTATTACAAGGCGTGTGAGCCTGGTGCGTCCACTAGTGTTGCCGTGAGACGCGACACCTCCAAAGAGTTTTTTTGGAGTTCTCGTAACCCAAGAGTGACGTTGTCCATCATCCTTCGGATATTACTCTGACTCCAACGAAGGGGACCACCTCCGGGATTCAGAGTCCATCGTCGTCGTCTACATTCGAGCGACCCATTAGGGAATCTGCTCGACATATGTACTTTATCTTGAATGGTTCTAATCCATTCATTAATTTTGACTGTAAATTAATAATAAGGACTCGGGTTATATGATTACAGAATTGGTAGCGATAGCCAGCTTATTCTTACGCCTTGCTGGGTTAGGCCAATCAGCATACGTCGAAGAGTTGTATCATTTTGGAGTTACGGCCGCACCTACGGCAAGCCATCTCGTACGAGAGTAGGCCTTGAGTTTGCAGGATGTTAACCACGGCCTTCTTTTGTCTTGGGCCTACCTTTCTCTAAACACCGATGTCCTTTATATTACCAAGATAACCAAAATTTACAACGCCCACTAGGAACGATACAACTGCACTTTCGGTCACCTCCTTGATGACTGCGTCGCTAGTCCAAACACGTTCATTTGTTTGGAAAAATATCAATACTCCACTTATGGGCTTTACTCGAACTACATCTAAGTGAAATACGTCGTTAGAAAAATATTATTAACGGAACGAAAAGATATATTCAAGCAATATCTTAAGTGGCTTAGATCGAACTTTATCATTAACTCTCTCGGAATTTCTCGTGAATTGCCGTGAAAATGTTTGACTATTTACCTCTACTCTTTTCCATCTGCTAAGCTGTTCCCGACTACCCTCCGGTCTTCTTCTGGGTGCTCTTTCTCCCTCCAGCCTCGAGATTCGGGGTATCATCTCTTATTGGGAAACCATGTTCTTTCGTCTTTTTATCGTTTGATCCTGGAACTTAAACAACTTTAAATGCATTAATATTTGGAGTTTTCCAAATTCTTAGCTGGGTTATATTATTTAATTAACTTACGTTACCTATTTGACAATATTAAATGAATTTAATATTTATTTCCAGTATTATTTGAACACTAAGAATTTACAAATATATAATTTGCTGAAATAGATGTTGGGTATCAGGTGACGTATTCTCTCACAACCTATTGGTTGAACAAAACAACATCACATGTTCCAATCAGATCATGGTGAGATCTGTTCGGATTTTTATGTGCAGGCAGTCGGTATCTTTTTCTAGAAATTAGCTGAAGACTATTTAGAAATTTTATTGGACTTAACTTATGTCTTTTAGTTTTGTCAAACTTCTACTCTATTTTATATTATTAATAAATTCCTCATTTTAGTAAACCAAACAATCTTTGTTTCTATGTCTTTAAAATGAATGTAAACCTCATTACTCTGCATTATCTAATAAGATTGATGAACTATCTCTATTTTGCCAATAAAGCATAAAATTTGCTTGTAAATAGCATTTTTATGCTATGTATATAGAGGAAGGTATTACTCTCCAATTTTTTATATATGGAGGGAGGGGGCCAAGGGCGAACACCCGCAAAAACACCCTACCCACGTAGAAGGAGAAAAGAGCCAAAATCAAGATCCAAAGTTCTTGAGATGCCTGGATACTGCACTTGAAAGATTGGAGGTCAAAGACAGAGTGAGAGATGGATTGAGTAAGACTGTTCCAAAGTTGACAGGTTGAGTACATGAAAGATTAAGAATACCGATTAAAGCTAGTCAGACATTTGGGCTGGCCCAGCTCAAGTTGTATTGCATAGGTTATAATGACAATACACACATTAGGGCTGGTACCAGCTTTTCAGCCCTAGTGTGTGTGTGTGTTGTCATTACAACTCGTGCAAACCAAATTGAGTTGGTCCAGGCTAGGCTGGACCAGCCCAAATGTGTAACGAGCTTAACCCTTGCGTTGGAGAGTTGGACAGAAATGGAATGAGAATGTGTCGAAAGTCTAGTATTGCGTGCTCTCCTTATTGGAAGGGGCATAAATTAGAGAGTTCAGAAGAGAAGCATCCGTTATAATAGCAACGATAAAGAGAGAGTGAGGCAACATTGCGGCGAAGAGAGAGGGATTGAAGACAGTCACTAATTAAGAGGCGGAGAATTGATGAGAGGAAAAGCCTTTGATTCCATCTGGTTAAGTAGAGCTGTGTGGGTTCAGCCACCGCACACACGAGAAGCGTACCCTATACAGGGGCGGACGAGACCCCTGTACAAAGAGAGCAACAAACGAGAAGGGTGGGGGAGTAAAGAGACTGCGGAACTGGTAACTCACACCTAACCTCTAAGAAACTGATTTTAAAGGAGAGTATATATGATCTTTTAAGGACGGATCATCAGTAAAAGAAGCACCAAGAATGTTAAGCGAAGAGGAAAGATTGAGTCGTGTATTGTTAAAGATGAGGAAACAGTCGTGTGGAAGATTGTGTCAAGTAGATAGACGAAGGAACTGAGTTTTTGAGGGATCGAGATCAGAGCTCAGTTGCACCATAGCCATCTCACGCGAAGTATAGAGTTGAGAGGGATACTTTGTGAAGCGGGGATAGAAATGAGGGTAGAATTATCGGCATAGGAGTGGATAGGACAGAAGTGTGACTTAAATAACCAGTAATAAATTGAAGAAAGAGTGGGTGACAGGACAGAACCCTGAGGAACACCAGAGAACAGATTTCGCACGGTACAAAGTAGAAATATAAATGGTGAGAGTCGGGAGTTGGATGGAGACGGCAACTTTCAAAAGCCTCCTCTCTGATGCAGATAGCATTAGAACAAGCAAAGTTGAACCAAGTTATTTTTATGCATTAGTAATAGGGAAAGAATATGGAATGTACGTATACATGCCCGAGAGAATCACTACCGCAATGCGCTCAGGGTCCCGGCCACGGAAACAATAATCTTTCCATGGGAAATCAAAGTAGTACTGCCAAACGGCCTCCTAATCGGTGGCGCCAAAGTACCAAAGGCGAATTCACTTGGAAGGATGCAAAGGCAGAAGTAGAGTGATGGGACAGGACACACATACAAGATTGTGGTCGGAGAAGCCCAATGGAGAAAAACGGTGGACAGAGTAAGAAGAAGGATGAGTGGTTAGAGGTAAATGCAGAATGTTGGGCCTATCTCCAAGACGATCGGGATACGAGTAGAGTGCTGTACAATTTGATCTAGGTTATTCAGGATTGAGAAGTTGAAAGATAGTTCAACAGGGAAGTCAGTGAAATGAACTGAAATTTAGAGGTGTTGGTGAACATTGAAATCTCCTAAAATATAGATTTCAGCGAAAGTAGAGTGGGATAGACTGTGTTCCGTTTTGGAAATGAAGCAGTCAAAGAATTTTCGACAGCTATTTGAATTAGGAGAAAGATAGCCAGCGCAGATGTATTTAGTTTGAGATTGGCATGTAAGCTGCAGCCAGATGGAGTAGAATTCGGAAGATTCAAGTTCTGGAATACGAGAACAAGTTAGATTGTTGCTTATACCCAACATCCATCTTTGGAATGAGATTGAGTATAGAGAAAGTCGGAGGGTACATAGAATAATGGACCGGCCAAAATTAAAAAATTGACTTTGAAAGGCGTTTTGTTAATAGCTTGCACCCATGCTAAATCAATGTACCTGTGGCTGAGGAATAAAATGCAGGTGGACGCTACTCTCGCTACTTTGGCTTTATTTTAACATGATTAGTATAAGTTTGATGGCATGAATTAAGTACTCACAGTAACAGCATTATCACAACTAAATCACAAACCAGTAAATATAGCCCCCATAACTATACAGTTTACACACTAGTAACATCTACAAGTTCACGTTTCTTGATGAACAGCACCGAAATGCTGCAATGACAGTCACAAGTGTGTGGATTGCAATCACTTAAGAACAGAGTTATTAGTTCCTTACAGCACATTCCAGCTTCTCTCGATTTCAGCCCGGAAGAGAGACATAGATCTACTGTCCAGCTGGGTTACAGCAACCGCTGTCGTCACAACCACAAGCTGTCGCACACTTCATCCTTTTCCTGAAGCAGTTGCATCTAGTTGTCTTGCACTTTTTCTTGCAACCACAAGCAACAAGCTCCAGGCAGGCTTCAGGGATTGGAAGAAGTCTTGTCCACACTGGTAGGAGGCTCCCATCTTCCAACTTCCAGGCTGAAGTGTCCACCGGATCTTCAACATGTACGTGCTCTTTGTCAGCCTGGAGCCATATTTTGGCCTGATAGTTTGCCCGCTTGGCGTGGAGCTCCAGGGCATCCTTTGTCGGTGGGAGCATTTCCAGAGTCTTCTTGGCCTTCCCAAAAAGGTGAACTCTGGCGTCATCAACTGTGTGTTGTTCCGGGTGCCATACAAATGACACACAAACTTCTCAACATCTGCGATATCCCCATCTCGACCAATGGCGTGCAGCAGGAGTGGGTGGTCACTGAACACCTTCCAACACTTCTTTTTTCCATGACCACTGAAGGACGAGACTGTGTCACACCCGGTCAAAGCGTGGAAGCTGACCAGGTTGTCCCTGACTGGGGGCGACAAACTCTTGAATACATCGTGCACGGGGTAGCATTTTCGGTTCTTGGCCGTTCCGCACAGCATCCACACTTCAGCGACCTTGGTGCAAACGAAGTGAATCAGCAGCACCATTACATCAGTATCTCTGCACACTACCAGTATTCGTTCATAGCCCTGGGACGCTGCATCACATGAGTGAAGGATGAGCCTGGTGTCCGCCTCTTCATGGTTGCTATGCAGTGGAACGTCATGTCGCCTGGTTGACCGTACTTCAGTGGCTTCAGAGAAGCCACCCCTGTCACCAGCTGACATCTTTCTTGAAGATCTCTGCCCTTCTCAGTGATGACGTTAGACAGAAACAAGGCTAGGTCAGCCTTGTTTGTATCCAGGGCCATGAAGTTTTTCCACACTTCAGGCAGTGGAACTTGTGGGCCATCAATGACTTTCCGAATCGGTTTCTTCTTGCTTGCACGCTTTGTCCTGGTAACTGCTTTGATCGATCCTTCCCCTGCGTACCGATCAAAGATGACATCAACTCTTGTTGTGTGTTCATTGAAATAACTCGTCACGGCCTTGAAGAACACTTCAGCATAGTCGCCGAATGTCCGACAGCCGCCAGGCTTGCCAAGAGCTTGGATGAGTGCATGGCCATCTATCATCACACAGGTCTTCAGATCAGAGGTTGGAACCTCTGAGCTTATGGTCTGCTGAGCCATCAGGATGTTCATCAGCTCAGACTTCGATGTCGAATTCATCTCTCCTCCTGCCTTCGCCAGACTAAATGGGACTGGGGACAGTTCATGCTTCAAGACGTTGACCATCTCCACCATGCGACCTGCGGTCGCGGCATTCAGGAGCCGCTGTAGTAGCTTTCTGTCAGCTTTGATGGTCTTCTGCATGTTCTGCTTGGTGGAAACTGTAGCTTTGTACACATCAGCGAAGGTTTTCGACCGATGTTTCTTCATCGTTTCATGGAAGCCTACTATCTGTTCAATCAGTCTCTCCTTCATGAAGCCGATTACATGCTGCTTTCCTCGATCCTGAGCTGTCAGCAGGTTCTCCACAACATCTGTGGGTGCAGTGTCTTTGGTTGCCAGTGAAACAAGTGGGATGTTAGTGGCGGCATCTGTATCTCCTGCTTCACTCACGTGAACTCTGAAGACGTCAAACTGCTTCAACTGCTGAACTAGCTTCATGACATCATGAGCGTCACGCCTAGTGCGAGAAGGCAGACTGTCAACCCGAGTGAAGGTGGCTTCCCCATCATCATCTTGAAGATTGAAGAGGCATCTTGTGTCTTGAGAGATGCGTGACCGCTCTGACCATGTGATGCAGAACCTGTCTCTTGTTTGGTCATTCTTTGTGATGCCGATGACACCATTGTGCATCTTGCATGTACGATTTATCCATTCGGTTGCCTGATCAGCTGGAACTTGGTTGAAGCGCTTCGCCGTTCTCTTGACGACAAAGTTCCCATTACAGAACTCTACATGAACTTCTGGTGCTGACTTCTCAAGACCTCTCATATCAGCCAAGTAGACCGGTCCCCAACGTGCATAGTTTGTGTGGTCATAGATAGTTAGCCAAGGCAGCATTGCAGCAAAGGCTCTCCACATGCCATGTCTCTGAGCTCTGATGAAGGCCAGTAGGATCTATACCATTTCCATGTAGGATGACCACAGCATGAAGTTGGGATTTTCAGAGTGCTGGTCATTGAATTCCTCCTTGAGACTGTGGAATTTCTCATCTGCCAAAACGTCTGAGAAGTTGTCAACAGCATCACGCATCTCATCTATGTCAGCTCTGTCTTTGAAAAGCGAAGCAACATTGAGGGCAAGCTGTTTGACGTTCTCATCTCTGTTGCCAGTTGCAGCCAGCCATGACTCAAACATCTGCCACTTGATGCGCCACAGTGCCTCATACGTCAGCTGGTGACCTCTCACAGCTCGGTAGTAGGCCTTGCCGTCCAGCATTGTCTCAGTGGTGTTAGCCGCGTACACACCTGCCTCTGTCCATAAGTCATCAAGTCCCACACTTTCCATGTGTTGACCAATGGCTTTCAGAAAGTTGAAGCAGATATGGAGGCCTCCCATGAGCAAGACCACGTTGGCAAATTTCGAGTTTGCCCAGACTAGTTCCTTACCCCTGCTGTACAGAGGCTGATCAGCAGTGATGATGGTGTACTTCTGGCTGACATACTCAGAAATGGCCATGAAGCGATTGATGACGGTGGTCATGGTGTCATTGTCATCTGCTGGTGCCTGCAGGATTGGCAACATCCCGGCGGTCGTTACTGGTGGATCCGCAGTGCTGACAGATTGATTGAATGCTCCCCAGCTTGGAACGGACATCGCTTCATCATGGATGCGTGACACCACCCAGGCCAAGTCCTTGGCACGTGCCCGGTCCCTCTCAGGTTCATGTGACAAGTCGTCTATGTCAGTGTCGTAGCCAGGAGGAGATGGCCTCTTGCCAGATGGGAGGGTAGCCTGGTCCAGCCTTTGGAACTCCTGTAGGTCATCAGGTTTGATAGATTTCGATCTTTTGTGCTTGCCACCCTTTTGGCCATGACTCTGCTGTGGAGAGGGGCCTCTCTGCCATACCATCAGTTGAGTGTTGTGGAAGGTGTTCTTCCCGTCTAAGGTTGACTCCAAAACATCTATGCTGTCACAAGAACAGTGAATCATTCTCTCTTTGACGATGGTGTCAGGGATGTAGACACATCCATTCTCAGCATACCTCTCGAGGATGTTCTGAGCGGTGGTGGTGTCTATCCTTCTTACAGTGTTGATACCAATAGTGTGATTTGCCGCGTGGAACAGATCAGGAGTGTTTCTGAGCGGGTGGCTTGGTGCAGAGTAAGACCCAAGCCCACATGCTTTGGTGTCAACTTTCGTCGATTGGAGACTGCATATACTACAGTATGTCCTGGGCAATGCTACACACACTCTGCTTCACTTTCTGGTCCTCTTTACTTCCCTCATCCACAGCATCCATTCCCCCAAAGAGCAATCGTAGAAACAGGTACAGACTGTCGGGTATGACGCGATCAACATGTTCCTGATCAAGACCTTGCCATGTCTCGGAATGTCCAGGAGTTTCAAGAAGATCTTGTCGAACCTTCAGAGCCACGTGAACCATATCTTGGAATATGCTGTTGGTGGCACACATGCGGACATCAGCATCTTCATCTTCAGTAGACTCTGACTCAGAGGTGACAGGACCTTGTTCACATGACTTAGCCAGTGCTTTGGAGATGATGAAATCTGAGCTTTCTCCCAGGTAAATCAGCAGTGGACCCCTTGACAATAGGCGTACATAGCTGGCGTTTGATCCAAGCAGTCTTTGAATATCTTCGTAGAACGTTGTTCTCCTGGAATATTTCACGGTGATGCCTGTGTAATTACACATACTCTCGTATCTGTCCCAGACGTCTCCCATGTCGTATACGTGACCACGAGACAGGCCTACTGTCAAGTCTTTGCACAGCTTCGTCATGCACTCATTTTCAGGCCCTTGCTGCTCCTCTGACACCGCTTGTTTTCTAGTACGTCTCTCAAATGTCACCAAACATGCCAGATGATAGCAGCCTTCAACTGCAATCACATCACTCACCGCTGACAACGGTATGCTCATGACAAGGTCGTATTTGGTACGCTGGATCAAGTCATCTGACTTCTCCATTGTCTCCACCCTGTGCAGTTTCTTTGTGGTCTTCTTTTGGCAAAATATGCAGAGGGTCCAGTCAATCACTGGTGTTGAACGTCTACGATTTGGGGGAAAAGCCTGAGAGCCTGCACTTTTTGTGGTCGCCGATGCACCATTGGTTTGCTACTGACTTCGCAGCCTTTTGAGTTTGCCTTCAGAGGTGAATAAAGAGTAGCATGATTTATGCCACTTGAGTTCCAATACATTGAAATCATCCTTGGAATGACTTTCCAATCTTTGTAAAACATCAAGATAGTAGGTATCTCCCAGGTTCTTTCTCTCATCGCCCACAGTCATAGTTCTTGCTTTTCCTTCTGCTGATGCTGTGTGCAGGTCACCAGCGCTGCTTTGGCAGAAGAAGCAACAATCCTCACTGACATCCTGACGTTTCCTTTTGCGCTTGATGACAGCTACAGGGTCCATTGCTGATGAGCTCCCTATCTGCAAAGACAAGTGGGAATGACAGTATGAGTAGCCACATATATATTGAAACAATTCGAAACAACCTATCCTTTAGCATTATTATTATTATTATTATTATTTTACTAGCTGGCATTGTCTGCACTCTTTTAATTGCATATACCAAACCAATGTCTGGCCAGCCAGTGCATTGAAAATATTCAACATGTGAAAGTATGCTATTACTCGTACTATGGTAGTAGTAGGCACATGCGCACCTCTCCCAGCATGCTAAATGTAGTTTTAATGGAAATAAAGACATCCAGAATCAGTTACATTCAATTATTATCCATAAAATCACAAAAATATGCTAACTAACGAAAATATGACGACCTAACCTAACCATTCGTCAAGGGCGTACAGGTGACCTAACGATTGGTGATCCCGTATGTGTTTTTAATAAAAAAAATTTGTGAACATAAATTTTAAACTTTTATTCTTTAGTTTATAAGTACTTTATGGGCTAACATACTGTACCTTAAACTAAACCTTACAGAAGGTGGCAATATGTCTGTGAGATTCTTTTCATATGCACGGCGGCGACTATATGATACGTTATTGCTGGAATAATATTCTACATATCAACTTGAAAAAGCTGATTTAACTTTAATTTATGATAACTGCTTAGTAGTATGACAGCAAAATGTTAGAGGGCAATGCAATTGCAAATGTTAATCAATGTTGGAAAGGAAATGTTGCAAGATGTTATGCAACAAGGGAGAGGGAATGTTGCAATATGTTATGCAACAAGGGAGGGGAATGTTGCAAGATGTTATGCAACAAGGGTTATGCAACTATGGGGGATGGGTTATCCTCCAAGTTGCAGTGAACTCCCCCAGCAAGCTGGTGGAGACCTCTTTGGGGTAGAAGGTGAGAAAGCCTCACCCCCCCCGAAAGGGGTATACCTAACCTAAGAGAGAGAGGAGGAGGAGAGAGAGGAAGAGAGGTGTTCGCTTGACAGGAGCCAATCGCATATTGTGACTTCATCCCAGTGCTTGCTCTCTTATAAGCCCCTAATCAGCCAGTTGGCATAAAAGCCAGTGCCTTCAGGCATTATCAGCCAGTTGGCAGTGTATACAACGTTTGGACAAATGCACGTACACTCCCGCCTATACGCCCATAAAATATCACACACCCACAAACACAACTATATGCGCGATTATATGCGCCGGGTTCGAGACCAGGCGACGGTGCATCCTTCCACGGTTGGTAAATAAATGGGAACCCTGGATATCCTAGTGGTTGCTGGATTCCCCGTTAAGCTGTAGGTCTAAGGTGGAGCGTAAATATCCTTCCACGGTTGGTAGATAAATGGGAACCCAGGGTATTCTACTGGTCACTGGGCTCCCGTTAAATTGTATTGCAAGACTCGGTCATGTTTGTCTGTTTGTTTATTTCTCTCTCTCTCTCATATATATATTTTTTTCAGAAGAATTGGCCACAGATATCTAGAGATGGGTGTAAACCACTATATATATATATATATATATATATATATATATATATATACCATTTATGCATGATTTCTGAATATACATGGAGCGGAATAAGACGGTTTACCGAGAATAACGGAAGCATCTTCTGAAAAATAATATTTATCATTTACTACAGAAATTACTAATTAGTACAAAAAGCATACACACAACAATTATATAAACAGAAACAATTCTTTCGATCGTTTAAAGGGAAGATTAATTTACACGTCGCCTACCATCACCGGGTCTCGAACCCAGGTGTAGAGAAACTCGCTCCTCCACCAAACCATGCCTAGAGGCGGGGCCCCCAACTTGACCTTCATGTCAAGAGAGACACGAGCAAGTACAAATTGTTCTTCATCACGTATTTTACAATCAGCGAAACGCTTATTATTGTACAAACACGTACGTACATCCGTCAGTCTGCTTAGAAGGCAGCTACTTGGTATACATATAATTAAGTAATAATATCATTTATATATACAACCAAAAGAACTAAATGAAACACCATTACATTATTCTGTTTAGACGAAATATTGGAGATAGTTTCATGAAATATACATTCGATAACACTAGGCAACAAAGATTTTGTTACAGAAGACCAAATAGGTGCTCCTAGCTAATTTCGGTATGCTGATTTCAAATCTATAATTAGATTTTTTCTATCACGTCTAGATTTTGTGTAAAATGCAAATCACTTTTAGTAAAATTTTCTACCACGTCCAGATTTTGGTTTTAATCGGCTTAATGCCAGTAATATGAAACTTGCTTTTCAAGGTTAAAGCAATTTTTTTTGCCAACTATATACAAATTCGAACAATTTTGATAAATAAAATTTATCCCGAGTTGGCAACACTGAGTCAAGAGCATAGTAACGGGCAACGGCCCAACGGCAGTCGCTACGTGACAGTCA
>JAJOZX010000274.1:1380000-1435000 GCA_023014485.1 Bathynomus jamesi | reverse complement strand
CAATATAGGAACAATTATATATACACCTTTACACAATATAGGAACAATTATATATACACCTTTACACAATATAGTTACAAATATATATACACCTTTACAAAATACAACGAGTGCGAACATATGAGAACCTTTTTTTATTTGTCTGCATACCGTTTCATCATTCATTTCAGTGTCGCACAAACCCGAATAATATTAAAAAAATTATAAATCCCAGCCCACGTGACATGTGCCGGAGAAAAGAAAGGCAATACATGCCACAAGTATTAGTAAAATATCCTTGGAAGCGGTAAGGATTCCAGACAATTTCAGGGACATCTGTTCGATAAATTGTACAACCACAGGGTCACTCCAGGGCTGAGTGCCGAGTGAATCACAATAGTACATTCTTTACCTATTTTTAAAATAGATTGCAAACCAATGAATTCCCACATTACCAACAATGTCGGTGTTCACGATAATCCCATACCAATCTCTCGTAATTGGCAATTTCAATATTTCATTCTTCGCAAACACGCCGATAAATTTGGAGCGTGTGATTCGGTCACTTTTCATTACACTCTGGAGTGTATTCGCGTCCATTCTAAAAGTCTGTGACAACGTTCCTGAAACAGTCAACTTCTATTAGAGCTTGTGATTCTAGGTACACGAGTACGCTAATAGGCGCGTCTATAGGGTTGGCAAATTCCAACCTGAGTGAGATGTTCCCACTTTGTTGTGGACTAAGTGTGTATTTACACGAGCAGATAAGTCAGGGGTAATATCAAACTGGTAAAGGTTAAGTTCTTCGAAAATTCTTTCTGCGTTACGCCAAAACCAAACTCGTCACAGACACCGGCATTATGAGCCACACTACAATAAGCTCTCGCACAGAATGTGAACACAGCGTCTGATGAGTAATCCGTAACCATAGTCCCGCCCAATGCAATATCATTTACGTATAGAGTTATATTTTAAGGCAGAAATTCTCGAATTAAAAGACGTTCTTTTCATATTTTGCATTCGTCGAAGCGTGATCCTGCATTCCAATTAATATCCTTTTAGGTAGAACTCCCAGGGCCACGTTTTCTAGCTGCTTCGAGGCCAACCCGGCGGGCACCGTGTATAGTTTGATCTGTCCTTTGTTAATTGGGTATTTTACTGTTGCGTGTATTAAAATTTTTAAATTTCTACATATTTCGATGAACTTAATTTCATTCGCCGTACACGCAAATATGTCTCCATGATGTGAATCACAACGGGTTTCGCGCCCTCTTCTTGATCAGGTCCCAGATTTATGCAGATCTCAGGACTCGTGCGGTTGAGCTTTAATTTCAAGTCGACGCCGTTCATAAGCAGTTTCTCCTGGAACGTGAAGTCTGTATGAAGATGCCCAAAACACTCGTATATCTTTTTTTTTTAGAATTTTTAGATTTATCCTTCATACTACTTTCAGCTTTAATCTGATAATAGCCCTCGGCGGTTAAAAAGGTGTCCTTCGCTTCATTTGAAAAGTTGAGGACATTTTCCAGATAGGCTCGTAGGTGATAATACCCCGTTCCTGCCGAGATGTTAATTTGATTTAAATAAACCTCACATTGGCTGAATATGGAGTGTAGAAAGTTGGTTTCAGGGTATGCAAAGTAACTATCATCGCAGTCCGTTCCATCTGAATAAACTATACGCAGTTTAGCGTACATGTGCAGTTCGGATAAAAAAGTATATGCCTGAGGTGGGTATCACGAATTCTATAGGGGCACTTGGCGAACTAATTATGTTTAATGGGTTAATTGTATTAAACTCGCTATGCTCAATAGAAACCTGTGTATGGGGCATATCAAAGAGGGACAATTCCGATATACAACATTGTGAACTACACGGATGGATGAAACGCGCCATGACGAGTCAAAAATAGTACCACCTCTCTCGACAAGTAGTGATCAGCCTATGATTCGTGAGGGTAGTATCCTCAGCTTATATCAGTTACAAAAATGATCAGCCATAGGCTTCATACGCTTAGAACAATTCTTTTTGGATGTCCTTTTACGTTTAGCGCCACGTGTTGATAACCCCTTCTTCCGGACAGCCTTCTTCTTCTTTCCGCAACCATGCATTTCTCTCTTTGCATCTTTGATGATTTCGTCCCGTGTACGTTTTAAATGTTTTTTTAGAGCTTCTTTTGGTTTCCTTCCATCCGTTATGTCTTCTACCACGTTAAACCCTGATTGTAACGTCTTTCTCCCGAGATATCTAGCCCCCTTTTCAACAGTGGGACAGCGGTGCGTAGTGTGGTTGAAAAAATGGATCCAAGCTCACTCCCACGCTATCTCACAACTCGATAGAATGTGAAAGGACTTCGGGTCATTATAACTGAAAGCGACGAAAGTGTAGCTTCACTTTTAAGCTCCCTTCACCGAATCGGAATTTTTTTCCCTTAATCGTTCTTATATATATATCGAGATATTGGTTAATAGATTAGTAGCAACATTTACGTAATGGCGCTTGCCATATGTAATTCTCAAACTTTTCCCTCTATGGTTGGGGATATCTTCAATGCGGAGCAGGCACGCCTGGTTGTCATTTACAAAATATAACAAAATTTAAGTGCTGCTCCTTACTGTATATGATTGTATTTCTTCTTCCACAGAACAGTGAATGACGACGATCTACAGCCCTCCATCACCGATATTACAGAGGACCCCGATGACCGTGTAGCTACACACTCCATCACCGCTGACGAACGCTCACCAGCGATAACCGTAGCACGCGACAATTCAAAGTGGAAGCATGATGAAGACCACTCCATGTCAGGTATAAAGCGTCTGAGGATTGCGCCGGATGTTAGACCCCCAGTAATAGAGCCCCAACCCTCTACGTCTTACGACACAACCCCCACAATAGTACCTTCCTCAAATATACTCCCTTATTCCTGTTCAATTCCGGGTACTTCCTCCACACCAGCACCAGCAGCAGCTTCTCGTGCTGTGGAGGGAGGTATGACATTCGAGTTGATGCGCACCGCTACCCCCACCCCTGCCCTGACTAGAAACCGGTACGTGGTCACGGTTGACCCAGGATCCCTGTATAGCAACGGCGTTGGACTGCGACGCTTAGTTGAACGTATTGTGGAGTTTACCCTTCAGAACCGCGACGAACCTGAAGTCCAGACGAGGTTGTCCTTCAGGTTCGGGTCAGATGACGGAGATGTAGATGATTTTTGGGTAGTAGTACCGTTCAGACGCTTGGCGGCTGTAGATATAGAATATATCTTGTGCCGTATAATGCAGGCCTCTCAAAGTAATACAGTCTTCAATATGGGCAACTTCACGGTAGATATTGACAGATATTCCGGGTTGCTGGTCATAGTGCCAAACCTTATACTCTTAATTTTATTTCTCAATCTATTTACAGAAAGCATTTAAACGTCGATCGTGGTTGCGGCTTTATAGCATAGTCTTAGCTCATATGTTCACTGTACTAAATACAATCGCGTATAATATCTGGCTGCCTACGGTTGTGCAGTGTACCCGTAAACTGGCTTCAGATTGTAAGCTTGAGTTTCAGTGTAATATGGGTCCTAAAGAGTTGAGAAGGGTAGAGCAGGAAATGAATGTTCGTACAGTTCTATTTGGAATGGATGATCGTCGTAGGACTGTGTATGTTTTTAAAAGTTGTGTGAGAGATCGTACAAGACCTCTACTTATTTTAGGATTTCACTGGGGAACAAATTTTAACTTTTTTTTGTTTCTTGGACGTGAACAGGTCGGTCTTATAGGATTTTTTCTGCTGATTCCGAATATGGCCGTAGAATTTCTCTATCACCCAAGGTTACTGAGAAATTTGTATTTTAATATATATTCAAAAAGTGTATAGAAGTTAGTAAAAATACTTCATAAAAATTATATTAGTGGCAGATTGGCATTTAAAATATTCTTCTTAAAACTTCTTTGTCACTGATTTTCTCTTGTAGTTTTCATTAGGAGCTTCTCGCATCAATGTCCAGCAGTAATTAATCAGCTAACATTGCCGGATCCCACCTCCCTTGGTAGCGTTTCTCCATAGTAGCTATATCTTGGTGGAACCTTTCTCCATGCTCATCGCTTACGTCGCCGAGGTTTTCAGGGAAGAAATCTAAATGGGAGTGCAAGAAATGGATTTTTAGTGACATATTACATCCCAATAACCTATATGCTTCAATCATGTCCTGCACTATTTTTTCATAGTTAGAGGCTTTGATGTTCCCTAGAAAATTTGTGACAACATTCTTCATGGCCTCCCATGCCACTTTTTCTTTTCCTCTCAAGGCATCATCAAACTTTTGATCTTTCATGAGCTCTCTGATTTGGGGACCAACAAAGATCCCTTCTTTTATCTTTGCCTCGCTAAGTCGTGAAAACTTTTTCTTCAAATATTTGAATGCCTCATCTTCCTTGTTCATTGCTTTGACAAAATTTTTCATGATGCCAAGTTTGATGTGAAGTGGCGGTAAGTATATTTTCTTGGGGTCAACTAAGGGTTCATGAGACACATTCTTCAGTCCTGGGATACATTTTTGACGAAGTGGGAAATCCTTTACAAAATAATGCGAATCTCTGGCTCTGCTGTCCCATTCACAAAGGAAGCAGCAGAACTTCGTATAACCGAGCTGCATTCCCAGAAGAAGCGCGACGACTTTTAAATCCCCACATATATACCAACGAAACTGGTCATAATTAATCTGCTGAAGGATGAGTTTCATATTTTCGTAAGATTCCTTCATGTGGACAGCGTGCCCTACAGGAATGGAAGGGTATTTATTTCCATTGTGAAGTAGTACAACCTTGAGGCTTAGCTTCGAAGAGTCAATAAATAAACGCCAATCTTCAGATTTGTGCTCATGACCGAGAGCTAACAGCAGTCCATTTACATTATTACAGTAGCATAAACCACCTGACGAGGAGAAATACTGCATCAGATCTTTTTGGCGAGTGCGGAACGCCGATATGCTTGTATCTTTTGCCAGCAAATTCCATTCACGTAACCTGGAGCCCAATAATTCCGCTTTCTTTTTCGGAAGGTCCAAATCTCTCACGAGATCATTCAGCATAACCTGCGTAATCATACGTGGTTTATTTGATTCAGGTTGCTGAAAGTCTGTATCTTTAGTGTCATCAATTTCCATTGGTTCAACTTCAGACTCTTCATCCAGTGTCCATGACTTTGGGGGAGTTGGAATTGGGTTATCATCGTCATGTAGTACTGGTCTCATGGCAGATGCAAGATTTGGGTATTGAATTTTATGTTTATTTTTGGCAGGGAATCCTGAAACGTTAGTCATACAAAAATAGCAATCCGTTAGGTGATCCTTGGGCTCTCTCCAAATCATTGGTATGGCAAATGACATAGATTTGCGGGTACCTTTAATCCAACCCCTAAGAGTGACGGCACAGGAAATGCATGAGATATGAGGTGCCCAGGATTTGTTTTGGTCGCCTACCTTACATCCAAAATAAAGTTCGTAAGCCTTCTTCACGAGTGGGGTCATCGTCTTCCTCTGCGCCATTATGGTCAGTTCTCCACATACGTAGCAAAATGTATCTCTGGGATTAATACAGTTTCGATTCATGCTGGCGGAAAATTATTGAAATCACGGAAAACTTTTTGGAATGAAAAACCAATTTTTTCTACTATGAAAAATTTTAAAATTTGAGCAAAACTTGAAAAAAATTTCTTTCTTTTTATTAAAAATCTGTTTGTTTAAATAGCTATATTTTTTTAATGCAAAAAATACTATTAAATATAGTTAACCTGGAAAAAAAATAAAGTAAAATTAAATTAGTACACTTAATTTTAACTAATATTTTGGGAAAACTCTGGGTAAATGGAAATATTATTTTCTCGAAAACTATGGGTGATAGAAAAATTCTGAAACGATATTTGGAATCAGCATCAAACGTTCTATAAGAAACACCAAATAGTTTTCAAGAAACAAAAATGTTGTTCCCTAGTGTTTTCAGGAACATCGTATCTCCCCATCCGTAATATAAGGAATCTCTACGCTAGTTATGATAAAAGTCGAAAATATGGAAGGCATCATGATTTGTGTAAGGGATGTCTCGAGTTTCGGGATGATATAGTGAAACATTCTAAGCAATGCTACATGGTATGTGTGCAGTGTAAAAGCTTCAAATGTGAAAGTCATGTAGTTGAAACTGAGAAGAGGGAGTGTAATGTGTGTAGACGTACATTTTTCAATAATAAATGCTTTGAACTCCATAAATGAATTCGCACTTGCAGGAAAATGAGGATTTGTAAGTGCAGCATTTTTCACATGATAGATAATTGAGGGAATTTCAAACATAAATGCGATGAAATTCATTGTACTACATGTCATGAAAAATATAAGGCTGATGGAGTGAAGCATGTATGTTATATGAAAGATACTAAGCTAAAAATAGCCCTTGTATAACCGTGTACTACGATATAGAAACATACACGAACGCTGAAACCAAAGAGGTTATTCCACATTTACTTTCAAGCAAGACTATCTGTGATGAGTGCATGGAGATCGAGTGTGATGTGTCACAAATGTGGTAAACGGACAAACGTTTTTAAAACGCTTGCATACGAGAGCCTTGTGAAACTCTTTGTATCCTATCTTGTCAAGTTAGCGGAGAAGTTAAAAAATGACGGTATATTCTTGCCCATAACGGAGCAAAATTTGACACAGTTCCTTTATAAGGCGTTGTTTGAACACGAGTCATCGGAGATATTTACAGTTTTTCCCTTGAAAAGAGGCAACAGACTAATACAGATGCAGGTAAGAGGTAATGTACAGTTTAAAGACACCCTGCTGTTCACACCTTGTAAATTAGCAAAGCTACCCAAGGTCATGGAGGTTAACCGCTGAAGTTTCAAAAGATATTTCCCTTACACATTCCTCACTAACGAAACTTTAAATTACGTATAACTACCTCCACCCAAACAATACTTTAACCACAACAACATGAGTGGTAGTGAGCGTGAAGAATTTGACCGCTACGACAACAGTTTTAATGAAGCTAGTCCATATAATATAGCTGATGAATGTGAAAGTTATTGCGTGAATGAATTGCGCGTGCTCAGAGTGTTTCCAGGCCTTTAGAAGGATGTACATAGCCCGTTTCAAATGCGATCCGTTGCAAGTCGCAACCACGATCGCCTCATTATGTTTTACGGTGTTCAAGAATAACTTCATGCCTAAAGACACCTTAGCCGTCATTCACAGAAACAATCCCCGCAATTATAGACACAAGGCTATTTACTGGCTCATACACCTACAGCAACAGACCGGAGTATACAAACAACCAGCCCGAAACACGGGTGAATTACCTATTAAGGTCAATGGTCGTGTTTTTTGGGATGATGGTGTAAGTGAGGATCCAACCACTGGTGAGAAG
Organism: Bathynomus jamesi; assembly: GCA_023014485.1. Lineage (NCBI taxonomy): Eukaryota > Metazoa > Arthropoda > Malacostraca > Isopoda > Cirolanidae > Bathynomus > Bathynomus jamesi. The sequence continues at coordinate 1,427,606 of JAJOZX010000274.1, read as the reverse complement.
ACTGTGTACTCCTTTAACGGCTGCTGGTGGCATGGATGCCCACGCCCTGAGTGTGCCGTCACAGAGGACCCCCATGGAAGATCCCCCGCCGAGAGCTTCGCATAGACCCGCAAACGCGATCAACTTATAGGTTCCCAGTTCACTCACAAGATCGTGTGGGATCATGAGTATGATACGCGGATGGAAGCAGATGGCCGGTACCGTGAAGAAATACGGGCCATCAAACATTCAGTGGTGCTGTATCCCCTCAAATGCGGTGACAGCTTGTATGGCGGGCGTACAAACCCATTCAAGTTATACTTTCCGCCTACGCTGGGGATGAAACTTCATTACTACGACTTCTGTTCTTTACATTCCTACGTGATGAAGAACAACCCGTACCCTGTAGGTGCGCCTGAAAAACTGGTTGGCCCAACCATACCAACCATCGAGGAGTTCTCAGCTAACTTGAGTGAGCTCTACTTTGGACTCTCTTTCGTAGACGTGCTCCCCAGTCGCGATTTATGGATGCCTATCTTACCCGTCGTTATAGATCACAAGCTCAAGTTTTCCCTGTGCGTGAAGTGCGCAGAGGAGAAAAACGGTGATTGTAATCATACAACCCACCAGCGTAAGATCAGAGGTGTATATACAAGGCCTGAGCTGGACCTAGCCGTTCGCCATGGGTACAGAATATTGAAGATACATGAGGTGTGGAAGTTTCAGAAGCTACCAAACCTTTTCACGCCATATATAAACGCTTTTTTGAAGGATAAGGAAGAAGCATCGAGATATCCGCGAGGAGTTGATACCGAAGATGAAAAAACGGCTTATATTCAGTGTTACCATGTCCATGAAGGTATACAGCTTGACTGTTCACAAATTGTTAAGAATCCTGGCAAGCGCTTTAGTGCAAAGTTGTCAAACAGTCTTTTGGGGAAATTTGCGCCGAATACTGGTAAAGGGAACGTTCATTTGGCACAAATGTAGGTAATACTTACATAATAAAGTACAACATCACCGAACTGGCCAAAGATACCTCACGTGTTACAAACATACCTGTAGCCAGCTTCATAACGGCCTAAGCCCGCATCAAGCTTTGGGGACTACTGCACTCTCTTGGGCGGAGGGTGCTGCAAACTGACACAGATAGCGTAATATTCACAGCGAGGAAGAGTGAATACATGCCAACTATTGGAGAATTCCTCGGAGAGTTTACTGACGAGATCAAGGATGAGTATGGTGACGCTGACTCATTTGTATTAACAGGGCCAAAAACTTATGGGGTACGGGTGAGGGTGGGGGAGGATATGAAATATATCGTGAAGGCTAAGGGTATCACGCTTAACCATGCGAACCGACGAGTCGTTAACTTGGACTCGTTGAAGGATCTAGTTTGCTTGGAAGATGAGGGCAACCATCAACCCCAATTGACTGTGGGGACCCACAATTTTCGGGCGCAGAAACTGGGGTGTGTGAAGGAACTTAAGGGCACGAAGGTATGCCGTAACACCTATAGGAAACGTTACCAGGTGCCTGGTACCTATGATACCGTACCCTTTCAATACCTTAATCCTTGATTGTTTGTGTATATATATATATATATGTGTGTGTGTGTATTGTTAACGATATGTTTATTTATTACATATATTTGTTTCAATTAAGTTTATTTTCTCCTTTGCGCGCGTGCGTGTGTACAATCCTAAGCCCAGCCCACTGTAAAATCGGTCATGTGACTCCTGCCACTACCTGCTCATATATCTATCCCTGCGTGCTCAGTTGGCGCTGCGAACCCTGGAGCTCAGACGCATATTTTCTCACGTAGACGAAAAATAGTCATGGCTACTCTTGATATTGCGTGTTCGACGTTTATGAAGTGGTATTCGGTAAAGTCGGAAGATGTGGTGAATACTGAAAGACTGCCTACCCCCCTTCCTTTGAGACTTTTAAGGATACATTGAATCGCGCGAGGGAACAAGATGTTCAAATACTCTATGGATATTCTGGCGAGAGTATTGCCGGATTTCGCAGCACAAACGATGTAATGGACTAGGTTGTAGGGCGAAACTCTATAAAAGCGTACATACTGTATACCGTGAGGTGAAAGAAACAAAACGTGCATAAGAGAAGCAATGGATATGGATAATGTGTCTTGTTGATGAGTGGTGTGACAGGCGGTATTATGTCATGCTGCATCATACCGATTACACGTATCCTGCGTCTGAGAATGTAAATCTTGTCATCATGGACAAGCTAAAGTACTTTTACCACTACATTGATATATATCATGACGAGGTTCGCAGTGAGGTTGTGGCTGAAGACCTGTGTGAGTTTTTGATAGAATTTAGAGACGAGTATCGATTATTAAACAAAAAGGAAAAATACGGTAACAAGTTTCTCTCAAATAGTGCACTGGTTTGTGAATGTGTTTAGTTCGTGAAATTCCCCCTAAGCGAAAATGTCTGGTGCGTATTCTGGGAGTTGAAGGATAAAACATTAAAACCGATATTGTTTCATGTATCGGAAAATTTGTCAAAACACCTACCCAGTAAAATGGGGTACAAGTATTCACGTCGGAACTGCGCCGTACACGTTTCATCAGCTTATGATATGACTCGCTCCTCCCGTCGAGCCGATCCGCCCACCCGTGGCTCATAGTCATCTCAGAGCTTGGTCCGACTGGCCGTGCACTCCTCGAATACTATGGAACTTCCTTTGAGAAGCATTCTCAATGCCGCGTATGATGTGTCCGTGACGAAGTCATTGCGCGTGTTCAAGCGTGAAACTGGTACCATTAACTATGTACTTGAAACGATATGCAGGCAAGCAAACTCTGGTAAACGTAATGTTATTTATTTAAGTGTTGAGGAGATGAATAGTCTTCATGATAGTTAAGAAGTGGGGTGCGGACCGTTATAAAATACCTGTAGGTGTAGGTACAAGAAGAGAACAGATCAGTGATGCCCCTCATATGCCGTTGTTTGTACGTTGTGTATAAATAACGAACAGCCATGAATTGATATACGACTGATGTGGAAGAATGCATCTGATAATAACGCTCTTGTCCCTACACGAAACCGATTCATCCCCAACAGAATGTTTGAAATCGTCGGATTCCGCAAACTGAAGCTTATATTAGACGCGCATGTTACGAATATGATTTATTTTGACACGGTTCTTGAATACGCATACACCGCTCTGCTCGACGGATTTATCGAATGTAGAAATGAACAAGGCGAGAATGGTCTAGAGCTGGATGCTTATTTAAAAGGTTTAGACTCTTCGAAATATCACGAACTTTGGTACAAAGGACTTGAGCGGTACAGGGCAGAGCTCGCATAAACTGGTCACCCTGAAGAGTTGTATCTCTATATAATGAGTAGCTGTCGTTACGACTTGGAAGATTATTTCAATTGCCGCTATGCAGAGTGAAGAAGAGTTCACGATTGAAAAGCTCGCGACGGTAAGAAAAAACCCTCGATTGGAAAGGAGTGTTTATAAACTTGTATTAAATAATGACGTGATGGCTAACGATGCCCTCTTTGTGCGTGCTTTTGAGTGTATTCTAGCTGTGTTTAAAGATAACTTTCCATTTATATCGAGTATAGGTATCCCTTGAGCGGTGCAAAGCAATAGTGATGTTACTGTAGACTCGATTACGTGTGAGTTTAGTGTTTTAGTTAAGCGCAGTTGAACAAAATATTTTGATGTATATTTATTTTCAATATATTTATTTAATATAATATATATATATATATATATATATATATATCTATATATATATATATATATATATATGTATATATAATATCTTCCTGTACTAATATGTTGATGATTATACTCCTACGTTTTATGTATTATTTTTTTATTTTCAATATATTTAATAGTATTTTCCTGTTCTGTTATATTGATGGTTATACTACATCGTTTTGTATATTATTATTTTTTGATTACATATATATATATGTATATCCTCATTCGTATTTCTTATATTATTATTAATTTTTATTGCACATATTCCATCGTTTGTATAGGATTGCATATTTATTTTCTATATATTTCGTGAAATTGATTCCAATAATTCGTCTAAATAAACAGAATCATGTAATGGTGTTTTATTTAATTCTTTTTGTTATAAACGATATTTTTATTTAATTATATGTATACCAAATGGCTTCCCTCTAAACCGACTGACAGATTTCTAAACCAACTGTCAAGAATATCTGAATAGCGCAATCTGTCAGCTGAAAAGATAATATATAACACCTGCCTTCTAGGTATTCTACGTCAACTGGCTGGTTAAGCCAACTGGTGGACTAAGCCAACTGGCGGATTATGCCACCTGGCAGAAAGCCAACTGTCGAGAATATATACTTTAATTAATTAAATAGCGTCATCTGGCAATTCAATCATAATACTGTACACCTGAACAAGACATTTGCGCCTTCTAAGAAGCCTTCTAAGCCAACTGGCTGATTAGGAACTTATAAGACAGCGGGCGCTCGGGTGAACTCTCAATATGCGCTTGGCTCCTGCCAAGCCAACACTCCTCTCTCCTTCTCCTCTTTCTCTTAGGGTAGGTATACCCCTTTGGGGGGTGAGGCCGCCCCAACTTCTCCCCCAAAGAGGTCAGGTTCACTCACCCTGCATGCTGGGAGATAACCCCTTCCCCTTGTTGCATAACCCCTCACCTATGTTGCATAACCTCTTGCAACACCCCCTCTCCCTTTGTTGCACACCCATGCAACATTTCCCTTCCCCCTTTGCAACAATGATCAACATTTTCAATTGAATTGCAGTCTAACCTTCAAGGCCCATACTACTGACCGGGATGGAACAAAACACCGAGAATTTCTTAATGTTTACTTAAATTAAGTCCATTTGAAGTGATAATTAAAAAGCAACCAATTAATTGCGTTCAAGTGGAAAGTTTTCACAGTGAAATGACATAAAATGAAACAGTTTGGTGATATAACTTGAACGTTATTTTAACTCATTCTTGTAGTACACGGAGAATAGTTATAGGATATTCTTCATAATAACTACAGAGAATTTTTGTGAAGTGAGGCACATCGAGTAACATTCGTCGGAGTTAATTTACAATTATTTCCTGAAAATTTTTTACAAGTTATGTACTCTAGGTACACTAGCTATTGCCGCTAAAAGTCATTTAGAAAAATATTATATTTATTCAGGCGAGGTAATGTCACTTGTGTTCACAAAGTTTTATGGGCAGTTGATTAATGCGGCGGATAGCAACAAGAAAAATTTAAATTGAATTGGAATTATTATTATTATTATTATTATTATTAGTCCAGCAATTTTGTCTACTTTTTAAAGATCTCCGGAACAGTTGAACTGATCGGTCAATAACTTTGCGTACCTTGGCTGTGAACATGGTCGCATCGAAGTCTAACGAAACAAATGTGGCCGTCATTGATTGATCAAACAGAATTTAGGCAGTCCTTCCCAAACTTTTCTAATGAACCTGTTTCTACCGACAACACCTATATTTTAAATATGTAATCTCTTGGAATCATATATACATGCATACATACTTCAGCTTACTTTAGTTTTCTCGAACAAATCATGATCGATCTGTTTTCGACCACTCTGAACCATCCAGTCTCATTTGGAGGATTTGTCGAAGAAGAGATTTTTTTTTACTTTCACTCTGTATTCATAGTCAGCTACGTATGGTTGAGTCAAGGAATCTGTCGAATTGTTTTTTTATTTAATTTTAAGTTGACCAGTAAATTTGATATTTTAGAATTAATTTAAATAATGCATGTATTACTATTACTGAACTTTGACCTTCGCAGAGAAACTCGTGTTTCGGTTTGCTCGTGAAAGTTCGGATCTTCGGATCTTCGGATTTTCTCTTCTGCATATAAAACTAAACCCAATGTCTTTGACATGACCTAAATTACCTGATCTCTCTCTCTCTCTCTCTCTCTCTCTCTCTCTCTCTCTCTTTTTATTCTTTTTTTCTCAGTATAATTTTATTTTACGACCAGGAAAGTAGCAATTTTATAAGAAATTTAGCAGTGAATTGAACGCAAATCAGAATGAGTAAAGGCAGCAAGAGCTACGTGTCTACCGACCTATCACATCACCAATGATTGTTGCTATGATTTTTATATCTATTGTTATTATAATTTTTTACTGCTGTTCTACGTACTTACTCAAAATTCAGAGTAGGCACACCATAAATTGTAACTGAATTTGCCTGATGAGTTTTTAAATGTTTATTTTATTTTCTTTATCTGATGAGAATCACCGCCATCCCAGTGATTTACTCAGAATTTAGCAAAAATGTAACAGAGCCTGCCCGATGTAATTTCTTAATATTTATTATTTACTATCATTATTATTACCTATCATTATTACCTGTCAGTATAACCATTGTTACCACTGTTGTTTATGTTACTATCATTTTCTCTTGTTCATAATATTGTTGGAAGACCTCAAACAATATATGATTCTCAAACAGAAAAGTGCCTTAATGTACGCTTCATTTATAGCATCCTGGCCAAAATTTCCTTTCCTTTCAGCTTCCCAAAAATTTTATTACTTCTTTTTAGCTGAATTCCTAAACGTGTCTCATACTTCTCTGAAGGACCTTTCAAGCCTCTTAGAACTGTTACGAGATAAACACGAAGGCGATGATGAATTTTTTTTAATCTGTCACATAATGTCTTCCGGTGTTTATTACGGTATATGACATCCAGTCAGTTCCAACCATCCAAATTTCAATAAGTTTATTATATTATCTCTGAACATTAGAAGCATACATACTAATTTTGAAGGGCTACAAAAATTCATTACAATTAATCGGAATATAAGTCTCCATCATTGTCCCCACAAAAACATATATAAAAGAAATAACTAAAGTCTTATTTATCCCCTTTGGATGATTAGAATTGTTTCCAGACATATTCCTGACATATCGTCGGTTTACATACATATAAATCCATTCCATTTACACAAATCACTGATCTTACACATTGTCGAACTCTGTTGAAACATACGGCATAAATATAACCCTGGAAAATATAAATTTAAATATAATTCATATCTAGTGGCCTCCAAACGGAGGCTTTATCCACCTCCTGGAGAATATAAACTTCATTCCAATCATAATCATATAAAACAGCACAAAGCAATCTTCCTGGGCGACTTCAATTCTGATCTTAAAATTTAATCCTTTAAGACCTAACTACGCACGCCGTACGATCTTAATTTTGAATGGGCGTAAGAGAAACGCCGTCTGTGGGATATACTTGTACGTTCCGCCTATACATGCAGTACCGAAAAGGTTAAGTTTTTCTATTAATATACATCGCAATTCAACATTTTAAGCAAAAATATTGTGAAACATTTCATTTGTTTGCCCCAAATTGCCATCTGTGCGGTACACATTTTGTCCCAGGCCCCCGTCTCGAAAGGGTTAATGAACATGGAGACCCTAAAAAGCTCATGAACAGAATAGTAACATATGGTTTCTGTCCAGCCATTACGCAGACTACACGTATTACAACTTCTATAAAACACTCAACCTTAATAGGCCATATATGGTGTAAAAGTCATCTGGACCATACAGTCAGTATACTTCTACCGGTGATTTCTGACCATTCTGGTTTTTTGTTTTACTGTACCATTAAATGAGGGTCATAAAATCTTGGAGACAGATCGCGTAAAAATAAAAGTCAGAAAAACAAATGAAAATTTAGAAGGTCTGAAACAGTATTTTCTTTATGCAGGAAGGAGGGGCCAAGGGTAAATATCCGAAAAACGCCACCCCCCACAGAGGGAGAAGAGAGCCAAAATCAAAGGTTTTCGAGATCCTTGGTCACTGCGTTTGAAAGAGTGGGGTTCATAAACAGGGAGAAAGATGGATTGAGGAAGATTGTTTGAGAGGTGAGTAGATGAAATATTGAAAATACAAATCAACGTTTCCATTACAAAGTTGGACAAAAAAGGAATGAAAATGTGTCGAAAGTTGGGTACTGCGTGCTCTCCTTAAAGTAGGAGGCATGCAGTTAGAGAGTTCAGAAGAGCAATGTCCGTTATAATACCGATAGTAAAGAGAGAGTGATGCAACATTGTGGCGAAGAGAGAGGGATTGAAGACAGTCAGTAAGCGGAAATAATGAGACGAAAAGCCTTTGATTCCACCCGGTCAAGTAGAACTGTGTGGGTTCAGCCACCAGAAACATGAGAAGTGTATTCCATACAGGGGCGGCCAAGACTCCTGTACAGAGATAGCAACTGAGTGTGGGTGAAGAAAATGGGGATCCGGTACAGAACACCTAACCTCTTAGAAGCTGGTTTAGAAAGAGAGTGTATGTGATATTCCATGAAAGATCACGAGAAAAGGAAATGCCAAGAATGTTAAGAAATTTGGAAGGATTGAGTTGTGTATTGTTGAAGTAAGGGGATAGTCGTGTGAATGATTGTGACTCGTAGACAGATGAAGGAACTTAGTTTTGGAGGCAGTGTAAACCACAAGGTTTTCTCTGTCCCAATCAGAGATAGTAGAAAGATCAGAGGTCAGGTTCACCAAGGTTGTCGAACGCGAATCATGCGGTGACTGTTGAGAGGCACGCTATGTAAAGCGGGTGGAGAAGTGAAGGTTGGAATCATCGGCATTAGAGTCGATAGGACAGGAAGTGCGAGTTAATAGATGCAATAATTGATAAATATAAGGAAAAGAGTGGATGACAGGAGAGAACCCTGAGGAACATCACTTTAAGAGAAAAACAGTGGCCATCTGGAACCACAGCTATAGATCGGCCAGGAAGGAAATTAGAGGAAGACACAGATAGAAGGATAAAAACGGAAAAACTGCAGTTTGGAAATTGAAGATTAGTGCAATAGCAAAAGTTTCACCGAATTCCCTAAAGGAGGATGACCAAGAGTCAGAGAGATGTGCAAGAAGATCACCAGTAGAGCATCCCTTGCAGAACCCATATTGATGATCTGAAAATTGTGAGAAGAGGGGTGTTTAAGAATCTTCCTATTAAGAATGGATTCAAAAACTTCAAAAAGGCAAGAAATCAAAGCAAATGGACGATAGTTGGAGGGTTGAGAGTGGTCACCCTTCTTTGGGACAGGCTAAATGAGAGCGAACTTCCAGCACGAAGGAAAAGTACCAGATGAAAAACAAATATGAAAGGGTTTGTTTAGGCAGGGTGTTATCACATAAGTACAGTTCTTGAGCACAACAGGCACGACACCATTAGGACCGTAAGCCTTCCGAGAGTTGAGCCCAGATAGAACAGAAAAAACATCTTTCGAGGAGATTTTAATTTCAAACATAATTAAGTCAGAGGGAGGATGAGATGGAGGAATAGCGAAATTTGAGACGAAAGAAAAGACGGTAACTGCGCCGTCGGAATGGAAAAGAAGAGGGAAGAAAGAAGTAAAGTTGTTGGAGATTTTCTTGCCTAGATGTCAAAAAGATCGAGAGGAATTATAATTGGCTAGTTTTTCACATTTAATGATGAAGGAGATTTTGGCGAGTCCAAGAACAGATTTTGCACGGTTCCATGCAGAAATGTAAGCTAATTGAGATTAGGAGTTGGATGGCGACTGTACCTTGTGAAAGCTTCTTCTCTGTTGTGGATAGCATTAAAACAATCAAAGTTAAATCAAGATTTTTTGCATTAGTACTTAAAATAGAATATGGAATGTACGCCTCCATGCCCAAGAGAATCACTTCGTGATGCAACAAAGTGCCAAAGAATTCGTCTCCACTTGGGAGGATCCAAAGACCGAGCTGGAGCGATAGAACACAAAGTACATTTAAGATTGTGGTCGGAGTAGCACAGTGGAGAAAAAGTTTGGCAGAGTAAGAAGAAGGATGAATGGTGAGAAATAAATCCAGAATGATGGGCCTATCTCCAAGGCGATCGGGGATACGAGTAGGTTGCTGTACAATCTGATCTAGGTCATTCAAGATTGAAAAGTTGTAAGCAGGTTCACAAGGGTTATCAGTGAGATGGGAGATAAGCCAAAGATAGTGGTGGACAGTGAAGTTTCCTGAAATGGAGATTTCAATTTAAAGAGAGTGGGATAGAATGTATTCCACTTTAGAAGTGTGGTAGTCAAAGAGGTTTGGATAGTCAGTAGAATTAGGAGAAAGGTAGACAGCTCAAATGTATTTAGTTCGAGATTGGCATGTAAGTCGTAGCCAGAGGGTGTAGAATTCGGACGATTCAAGTTCGGGAATACGAGAGCAAGGTAGGTCTTTGCTTACATATTGTATATGCAATATCCACCTTTGGAATGAAATTGAGTATAGAAAAAGTAGGAAGGTACAGAAAAGGGGTTGCTGTAAGTCGTCCCAGACCCCTGAGTTTTAGTGAGGAAGAAAAGGTGAGGTTTAGAGGAAGAGAGGTGCTGTTCAAGAGATTGAAAATTTGACGAAAGGTCGCGAATGTTGTGGAAGTTTATGAAAAGTGAATCAGGCAGAGGTTCAGAACATCTCGAATGGGAAATAGCAGAACCAGTCCCGCTGCCAGGGTCTGCGTTCCAGTATCGGCAGCCATATGTGGCGACATTTACGGTCCCCTCTCCAAGGGACTTTGAGGGTCTTTAGGTCGATGTCATTTTTTTTTGTGCTGAAAATATTATGTATTACGTAAGATGCATACATGTGTAATGAGGAATAGTAAGAAAAATTTGTGTGTGTGAGAGCATGCTGGATTGCTCACACGTAGATGATACACGAAAAAAGATCAGCTGAGGAGGACAGTGACAGGAGAAACTGGAGTTCCAGTACTCCCTGTCTCCTGCCTAAGGTGTCTCCTAGATTACTTCCTTGGTCGATTGGTGTCTACAATCTCCTCCATGGGCTACAATCTTCTCCATGGGCTACATCTGACTCTCCGACCCCTACCAACCTGGTGCTACTGTAGTATGCGGTCTACCTAAGATTCGGCGGTCTACCTTTTAATTATAGCTTCTTATCTTGTTTACTAATTGTTTGTTTACATCCCATTGTCAATCGCCCTTGACGATTGGTTAGGTTTAGTCATGATATTTTCGTTAGTTTTAACGAAAATATCATGATTAAACCTAACCAATCGTAGGTAGACCGCATACTACAGTAGCACCACCAACCTTTTCCTCGTTTCTAGTTGAAGCATAATGCCCATTCCATGAAGTGCTGGAGTGGGGGTTTTTAATAATGTATATATGTATTAGCCGTTGTAATTGAGAGCTCTGTTAAGCCTGTCGGAAACTGACACTTAAGGTAAATTCAAAGAAGGAAACAAAACTAATTATGATGATGAAAAGCTTCTACAAAGTGATAAATTAAAACAATTTAAAGTCACTGAATCGATCAAGTGTCAACTCACTCATCTCTTCCTTTTGGCCGATGAATTTGTTGTTACAGCAAAGAGAATAGTTCTTAAAAGCTTTTTAGAAACTTAAGGAACGTATGGTTCTTCAGGACTTATGTTAAAGGTCAACTTCGTTTGAGACAGTTCATTTCGCAAGTTATCAAAGTGATTCATACATTTTTAACAAACACCTTGCAATCACCAGAAGAGAACGAAGAGATTACTTTATTTAACTAATTTCTAACTTTCTCTAACGAATTAATGTAAGTCTACAGTTAAAATCAATTTCTAAAACCTTTCAAAATCTCTTCAACAACTTTTTTTTTACTCAAGTTTTCCAACACATTATTCCCTAAAGTTTAAATTACATTAATACTTGGGCAAGCTGTAAATTTTAAAATGCAGTCAGACCTAATTTAATGACTATATAGAAGACAGTTACAATTTTAAAAATTCGATTAAATTACAATTTTAATTAAATTACAATTTCAAAAATTCAATTCCAGTTTTCTTCATATATTTATAACATATATAAAATACTGATAACTGATGGATCTACATTGTTAAACCATAAATCACTAACTAATGTTCATCCCTAAACGTTGGATGAAGTACATATATATATACATGCCCTGTGTTAAATTTATATATCATATATTTTGGTAATATTTCATTACAGACCAAAAATCGCGCTGGATGGGCATTAAGTTTGTAATCTGGTCAATCTTTATAGTGCTGAATAATAGCGCAGCAACAGAGTAAATAAATTAACTGCATGTTATATATTTCACAGAATATCTGCTTTGTGTTTTGATATCTCTTATATGACTATCAAAGCAATAAGCATTCATCAGCTGATTTACAACATAAGAACAAAGAGGTATAGATAATGCTCCCTGGACGATTATATGATAGATTATACTTATGGCTGCATGTAATCTCGTTTCTTTTAATTAGGGGTATGATTATTATAATACATTTAATAAACTGGAAAGTTAACTCCGTTTTTCTGATTTACTATATATATATATATATATATATATATATATATATATTAGACCGTTTCACGATTATATGGTAATTTTTCAAATTGAATTTTGATAAACGCACACACTTTTATTTTTTTATATAAAGGAAGAAAAACAAATAGATAAAATATCATTTTATTTGAATGATAAAAAGGCACCCCTCAGATGGCACTTCTTTTACATTAATGGATAATTAGAGCAAATATAAGACTGAACGAAAAATATGTTTTAAAACAAAGCGACTTAAATTCTATTTAAGACATATATTGATTAAGAATATAGGGATTTCAGTGGCTGAGGGACCTCCTTTCTCTGATTTTCAATGATTTGAAAGGCCAGTTGTCTCTCTTCCTCACTCTTTGTGAGCTTCTCATTAAACTCTGTAGCCAGTTTGACTCCTCGTTCAGCACAGTCGTTGATTACTTTGACTGCCATGACCCGCTTACGGTGCTCCTCAATGTCTTCAAGTTTCTTGGGAATTTCTATTTTCAAACACTTGAAGAAGTCTTGTGTTTGAGTTGTGACAAAACTGGTAATCTTTAAGTCATTGGGGTTTTGCAACATTCGGGGGTCCACCTTTCTTGCCCTCACTTTTCGAGGAGGCGCGTGGTGAAGGTTGTGGAGCATTAGAACCTTATCATCTTCAGTCACGAGGTTTGAGAAAAAGCCAAATCCTACAAGATCCTCACTCAAGTACCAACCATGGTTCTGAAGTTTTTTGAGGGCTGTAGCACCCACTTCCTTATCAACCTGGATCTTGTAGATATGTAGCATTTTGAGGAGGGCCAAATCATTTGCTGGAGCATCAATTCCAACTGGAGATGTATACCAAGCTTGAAGATAAACTGTCACTGAAAAGGCGTTTATTCGTATCAGAGCTTGTTTTTCATGAGGGGTGAGAAGGAATTGGTTCCTAAATAAGTAAATTTTTAAGGAATAGATGCCCTTTCCCATCCATCTAGCTCTGCTGTAAGCTCCTGGGTAGTGGAATCTGCTATCAGAGCCTTTATTTGTTTTAGGCATTGGACAACCAAGGAAGATAAGTGCAAGTTCTAAGTATTCCCTGTAGTCACCTCGAGTGTGGCCCTCTTGAAGTTTGGAGTTGATGAAAGAAATAAGCTTGTCTCTGTGCTTCAAGATCCAATGATCTAAAGATTCTGAGGTGAGATCATTGGGTTCATAGGGCTTGTAATTCTGCTGATCAATGTTATCCCAACAATCTCTGAATCGATTGAATAAGGGAATTTGTGGACCCGACGAAGAGAAAAACATGTCAAAAACTGCAGTGATAAGAAGCTCGTGGATATGGTGGCGGCATGCCAGAAAAAGGAGTGATCTCTGAAGGGCCTTTTGGATGATGGTACAAGCCCCAGCATGGATACCTGTATTGCTTGCAGTAGTATCAAAACAAAGGCCTGCTACCCACTCATTTACTTGTGGCCATTGCTTCAAGACATCTAAAACTGCTCTCCCCATTTCTTCTCCCGTTCCAGAAATAAGCTTTGGAATAGACAGTAATTTTTCTAATTCGCCTGCACCAGTCACAACAATGGGCATTACATCAATCTTACCCCCATGCATGGATGGAAGAAGCTTTCCATCAAAATGAATTATTAAAGGGGTATTTGGTTGGAAACTGGCTTTAATGTCTCCTCCCATCTGCATCCGTGTTGATCGCCGAGACCTGTAGATAGAGGATGATGAAAGTGTGATCTCTTCAATTTCCACTCCAGCAGCTGAAAGGGCAGGTGCCACAATGTGCATAGCAGCTCTTGCAGATGTTCCAGTGCGGTCCAGAGCAGCCAAGAACTTTTTATCCCTAACAATTACACCTGGTTCAAGCTTCTCCTTTTTTGAAGATGATGATGAGAGTGCTCTGTAGAACAATTCATCACCAGATGATTCTTCACTTCCTCCTGAACCGGAATTTTCACATTGGTTGAGATCCACAACCTTTGTCAATTGCCTCATTTCTTCCTTTGATTTCCTGCGAAGTTTTTCCATTCTTTCCATGCTTATCTGTCGTGCTTTTGCCTTTCTTGAAAACTCCTTGTCTTCTGGACCCATAATCATTTTCCGATCGTTCCTTTGATCCTTAAGAAAATCTTTATCCTCCTGCAATTTTATTTCTGTTTCCACTTCTGAATGAGCTACATCGAAAAGCTTCTTTAAGCTGGTGACAAATTCTGCTTCATTCTTCTCTTGGGTAGGAGTTCGTCGAGTTCGGTTCTTGACCACCCCTTCATGCTTATTGTAAAGCCTTTTAAGCTTTGAGACATATAAGGCTTGTGGGATGTAATTAAGGAGGCTTTTTCCCACATAGCAATAACTTCGTTGGCTACAGTTGCGCAAGCTACAGAGACATTTTGCTTTCCCACCTTAATGTGATAAAAAAGACGTTTAAGGACATCACTGTTAGTTGGAAGCTGCTTCTCAGAAAAACCCTCTTCCAGCACTTCTCCGACCAACCAGACTTCACACTTGTTTCTGGTTTTTGCCATAATTCTGATGGAAAAAGTTTTACCACGTGTTAGTCTTAATAATAATATAATATAATCATTAATCACTCACCTAAATTATATTATGACTTGATTACTGTAAGAAAGTTGTAAAGTAACATGAAGTAACCTTTCTAGAACAGTAAACTTGTGAAAATATCAGTAATTATAGATGAAAAAGCAAATAAAACATTATATAATCCATAAAGGGAAAAATGGAAATTCTAGAATAGTTATCCTGAAGGAAGAATTTTCTAGAATTCTCTCTAAAGAATATAGGAGGGTTACTGGACCATTCCTGAAAATGACCTACTTATCTTCCAATTTTATTTATGAATTTTATATACCAAATTTAAGAGGACATCACAAAATAAATAAATATATTTGCCAGAAAAATGAAAATTTTCTCATGAGGGGTAAAATAGATATGCATTGAGGGGTGGGATAACAATAAGATCTTGTCTTAATATTTTGCATGAAGTCTTTATTCATGACATATTACGTTTTTAGTATGTGTGCGTTGAGCCATCATAAATTTCGATTTTTCGAAACGGCCTAATATATATATATATATATATTAGGGTGATGCAAAAGTGGGGGAGTAAAATTTTTTTGTTTCAAATTTTTGAGATATCCTCTCATTTGGTTTGATTTGGTAGAAAAATGATCCTGGGGAAATTTCGGGTCAAAATTCGAATATTTGGAGGTCGCGCCCGCCATTTGAAAATTTGCTGATTTCCATGACACCCAGGAGGTACAGCAAGCGTCACGTTACTTTTTTTTTTGAGTGGAAGTTCCCCAGGAGGCGTATCATACCACCTTCCTCTTTTCCATTTGTTCATAAAACAGATACAATACAATAGATATTTACAATAGATACATAGAATGGATATACTCGTAAATTTTATTGTTGCATCAAAGATACGAGAGTTTTCTTAGTTTTGTCCGGAAGCTTCTTCCGATAATTTGATACAACTTGCAGTAGATATTGCTCCTGTTGTTCATCATTGGTAATTAATTTGTTATAATCTTCAATCAATTTCACTCCTCTTTCAGCAATATCATTAACAACTTTCATGTGATTCACTACGTTCTTTGCAACCCAATAACTCTCATCGAGAAGCCAATCTTCTACTGGTTTGCTCAAGAACGTTGAAGACAATCCGAGTATACTGAAGAAGGACTTTGTGTTAGCAGTTACAAAATCTTCAAGCTGCTTATTGTCAATAGTTTTGATGTCTATTTGTGTCTTCTTTGGAGGATCTGGCTCCGAAGATTTTGTAAGAGCCTCCTTCATTTTTCTTTTGGTGTCAAAGCTGATTTTATCATCAAAGAAAGCCAATGCGATCAACTCTTCTGAGAGATACCACAAATGATTCTTGAATTTTTCTAAAGCAGCATTTGCTAGTTGTTCATTTGTGCTTTTGTAGCTGTGAAGATTCTTGAGAAGACTCAGATCATTTCGTGGAGCACTTGCTGCGCAGGGTGCTGAAAACCAATGCTTAATATAAATTGAAACAGAAAACCTACAAATTTCTTTTAGATTTCTTTCTTCTATTGCTGTTATTTTGAACTGACTTTTGAACATAAAGATTTTCATCGAATAAATGACTTTCGCCATCCAACAGGCTCTATGATAAGCCCCAGGCTTCCTGAATTTTATTCCAGTCGTTGGAGTACCGCCAAGCAAGATGATTGTCAGTTCCAATAACTCTCTGTAATCGTCGCGAGGTTGATCTTCATTGATTTTTCTTGCTGCAAAGTTGATGATTTCCTCTTTTTCCTTTTGTGGATAATTTTCTAATTTATCGTATGAAGTTAGATTAATCTTATTCCAGTTTGTTTTGAATCTTTTGAATAACTGAATGTCAGGGCCTGATGAAGCCTGTAATGCAGGGGATACCACTGCTTCCAACATGATTTCAAGGATATGGTGTCGACAAGGACACCACAACAAATCTTTCTCCATTTTCTGTTCAATTAGGACACAAGCTCCATTTTTATGACCTGTGTTCGATGCAGTTGTATCGAAACACATGCCTTTTACCTTATCTATTAGATTCCAATCAATGATCGCCTGATGTACTGCATTTGCAGTATCATTTCCTGTGCCATGATCTATTTTTGGCACTCCAAGCAGTTGATCTTCTCCACTGCCAGAGATTAGGACTGGCAACCGATCAACAACCTCATTCCCAGTAATGTCTTCGAGGAGTTTGCCATCCCAATGAACAATCAAGGGTTTGTCAGCTTGAAATTCTTCTTTCAAGTTTTCACTGAACTTCTTTCTTGATTTCTGTCTTGCCCTGCGAATCGATGAGTAGCTAACATTGTAATTCTCTGGATCTTTTCCAACATTTGCGATCGTTGGAATAATTATTAAAGAGGCTGATCGGTCGCTGATCTTAGCAACATCCAATGAGGAAAGCAGATTTTCATTCATAATCTTGAATTTTTTCTTGGAAGGCCTCTTTTGGATGTTGAGGGCTGTTCCAGATGTACTTCTTCTTCCGTAGATGCAGGTGAATCACTGCAGGAACTGCTGCTGCTTGCAAGAACAACTGTTTCATCAAATGCATTTGATTCACGTAACCTTTTCTTATCCATTTTTTCATGTCTCTTCGCAGCTTCCTTTCGACGTTTTTCTTCATCCTTATCAACTGCCATCATTTTACCCTTTCGACCTTCCCTTTGTAGCTGTAGAAACTCTATCTTCTTCGATAGTTATTAACTCGTTAGCATTTGCATGCGCAATATCAAAGAGTCCATCCAATTTTTCTTTCCATGTATTCTCTTTCTCTATTGAAAACTTCGATTTTTTTCCTTTGCTCTTCTTCAGCCCTTCCCACTCATCATACAGTTTATTTAATTTCTTCACAACATTACATTTCTGGGTTGTTGGTATTCCTGCTCTCTGCTACACTTCCAATACATCATTAATGGTTGAAGTTAATGCTTCTCTGAAGGTTTCATTCTTGACATGTTTATAATTCATGAATAAGGAAATTACTTCTTTCTTTGATGGAAGCTTACTTTGATTAAATTTATCTATTTGTTGACCGATCAGCCACATATCTGTTGAGCTTCTTGATCTCATTTTCGTCACAATTAAGATACAGGAAATAGAAGAGAAATTGAGGCGGAGAGACTCACTGATATAGCACCTCTCCCAGACACTGCCACAAGCACACTGCGATACCGATTTCCTTGAAAGCTGTTTGCTGTTTGCTGTTTGCTCATATACGCATCACCTACCACTCTGCCTGCAGCAAACCTGCACAAAACCTGCAACCTGCAACAAACCTGCAACAAAAATAAGAACAAATTCAAAAAATTTGATTTTACTCTAATTTTTTGTAATTTTCAAATTTTCAATTGGCGGGCGCGACCTCTGGATGTTATTTGTTTGACCTGGAATTTCTCACAGGGTGTTTTTGTGACAAATTGGAACAAATGAGGGGGTATCCCTAAAAATCCACGATGGTCATGATTTGTGCATCACCCTAATATATATATATATATATATATATATATATATGTTAAACACAGACCGTGCATGGAACAAGGAACTCTTCTGGGAAAATTAAATCCACTATAGTCCGAATAAGTAATGGTAAATGACAAATACCATAGTTTTTTCTTTTTCATGATTTTAGCCCGACGTGGGCAACGGGTCTCTCGCAAAGAGATCCCATAAATATAGCTTCCCTCACCAGCTATCTCTTTGCGAGAGACCCGTTGCCCACGTCGGGCTAAAATCATGAAAAAGAAAAAACTATGGTATTTGTCATTTACCATTACTTATTCGGACTATAGTGGATTTAATTTTCCCAGAAGAGTTCCTTGTTCCATGCACGGTCTGTGTTTAACATATAATGTTCTCAGGGAACCATTCTGAGTTTGTATATATATATATATATATATATATATATGAAAATTATTTCACGAAAGTAACACGTGAAAAATATTTATGATGAATAAAACCACGAAGGAAAGGAAACACAAAAAGGTGCTCAAGCGCTTTCGTCTAATGACATCCTCAGGAACACTGAAGTACATAAAAGGTTACGGCCTATATATAGGTTACAGAAAGAAAAAAAAAAAAAACAATTTGTCCTACGTACACTTTTACTCGGGACATGACACCCCCACTAAGTAGGCCATTTTTTCATCAATGTTTCTCCGCGCCCTTAGGATCGCCAGTCCGGAATACATCGATGCCGAATTGGAAAAAATCAACGGTATTGGAAGTGATCTGTGTTACCCATCTGCGTTTATGGAATCTTGTCGCAACAAGGCAAAACGAACTTTCTATCGTGTCAATAATAACACACGTACTTTGTCAAAAAATATTTTAGTACTTCCATTTTTCCCGGGCTTTTTAGGCATTGCTAATGTACTTAAACTTTTGGATATTAATGTAGTATTTTCATATAACAATATTGTGAAAAATATCAGTAAAAAATAGCCCTACCAATAATTCAGGCATTATCTATAAAATTGGGTGTAAACAATGTGATTCCTTTTGCATAGGTCAGACGGGAAAGGATTTGCACACACGTATAAAACAGCATCAATATTCCGTTAGAACAGGACAGTTGTCCAGTGCTCTTTTTGTCCATTTGTCAGAGTTATCCCACTGTATTGATTGGAATAATGCTTCAGTTTTATTTCATTCTAGCAACATTGTTAATAGAAATATTCTTGAGTCTGCCATTATCCAACTTTCAAATAACTTCAACATAAGCAAAGGTCTTTTTCAACTCGATCCTGTTGTTTTGAATTCCTTCAAAACAAATTTAGATAAAAAGGGTAGGACGCTAAATCTTTGGTAAACCTGTATGCTACTTTATTAACTTTTAATCTTCATTTTATTTTTATATATATCGAAACTTGACTCTAAAAGGCAAAGTGTTAAAACCCGGGCAGATTTCCAGTATAAATTTGTATTTTTATAATTCATTTGATCTTGTGCTAAAAATCGATATTTTTCCTTCCAAATCTGTATGCCTCTTTGTTAATCCTCTAATTTTTAATTTTTAATTTTTATTTTTACTTCTCCGTTTATTGCATATATATATATATATATATTATATATATATATATATATGTATGTAGATATGTATGTATATATATATATATATATATATATGTTTGTGTGTATGTATGTTATTTATTTATTTTATTTTTTCTTTTTTTTCTTTCTGTAACCTATATATAGGCCGTAACCTTTTATGTACTTCAGTGTTCCTGAGGATGTCATTAGACGAAAGCGCTTGAGCACCTTTTTGTGTTTCCTTTCCTTCGTGGTTTTATTCATCATATATATATATATATATATATATATATATATATATATATATATATACGTACAGGGTGGGCCGTAAGTTTCCATACATAGGAAAAATTAAACGTTTGTTTTTATGTTTCAGATACCCTAAGAATATGCGTTTGACGTAAGATCTTGTTTACTGATGAAGCAAATTTTTACGTCAATGGAGAGGTTAATCGGCAAAACATACGTTATTGGAGTAATGCTAACCCTAACTGGCTGAGTCCGACGAAGATGCAAGGTGCCGGTAAAGTGATGGTGTGGGCCGGGATATGGGGTGACAGAATTATTGGACCAATTTTTGTCAGTGGAAATCTTAATGCCGAAAGATATCTTAACATGTTGCAAGAAAAGATTTTCCCATCCCTGCTAAACGAGGAAGGTAACTTCCCAGTTTACTTCCAGCAAGATGGAGCTCCACCTCATTATGGTCTTCACGTGCGTCGGTATTTGGATCAGCAGTTTCCGGATGCTTGGATTGGTCGGCGTGGTCCTGTGGAGTGGCCTCCCAGATCCCCAGATCTCACCCCCCTTGATTTCTATCTTTGGGGGCACTTGAAGGCCATGGTGTATCAGGAAAAGATACGAGACATAAATCATCTAAAGGAACGTATCACCAACGCCATTACAAGCATAACGTCAACTGTGCTAATGCGTGTTCATCAACAGTGGGGAACACGTATTGAAATGTGTTTTCAAAACAATGGCAACCATGTAGAGCATATTATATAAATAAAAATGGTTGTCCATAAAAAAATGTTTATTTTTCCTATGTATGGAAACTTACGGCCCACCCTGTATATATATATATATATATATATATATATATATATATATATATATATATACTGTATATATATAATATATTAATTTTTCATTACATCATTCATAATTAATGCATTATCCTTTACAATTTCATGCGATTAAATTTTTTGCGCATTCTTTCACTGCTATGATTATTAATTTAATAGTTACTATTATAAATAGCTAGATAAATAGACGTATGAAGACCAAACATCTCTCTCGCTCTAAATCCAGCCCATTGTGTCTGCTTTAAAATTGTACTCTGCTCTGAATGTAGAGTCTTTAAAGTGAATCATTTCATCTATTTTCAGTCCCCTATTGATCTACTAACAGTGTACTCTTTAAATACTTTATTATTTGCAGATAATATTTTAGCTTAATAAACCCTCAATTTTGAAGTAGATGTAGCTGACTGGACTAAGCGTGTATTTTGCTTCCTTTCTCTTTTCTCATGTGCGGAAAGTTTAATTTATTAAGGTAGAAAATTATAAAAATTCTCAACATCAAATATCTTTCTTTGATATTCCATGGCTGACTTCATTTTCCGCATAACTGAAATTTAATCCCAATTAGATATAGTGAGGTGGAGATGTATTATTTATAATGAGGCTAATTCATGTAAAAAATAAAGTTCATTAGTTTCGAGGAAGATAGATTTACTTAAATAAAATAAATAATATCAGTATATTCTTCGAAACTGAATATAAAAACTTGGTATTTATACAAATGTTCTTAATATATGTTTTGCCTTTCAAAGACTATTTTTATTTTAATCATATTATGAGAGTAGGGTGTGTCAATTTTAGTAAAGTCAACAATTCAAAAACTATTAATGCTCAAATGATGTCATATCATCTAGCAAACTTAGAAATATCTTTAGTGTTGTTTAAAATAGCCATTTACCTACTTATATTTGACCATAAAGGATTGAAATATAACCTAAATATGACTGTAGCATCGTATATCAATGTGCCATTGATATTTGTGGTCAACTTTGGTTATTTTTGGTGTGCAGTGTGGTTTCTAAGTTTCACATAGTCACAAATGCTGGAGTTTTGATCGTGAATGCATGTGTTTTCCCTCCTTTTTGACAATTTTGATTACTTCGTAATGTAAATATTGTGTAATTCAAATTATTCGAAATGTTATGTGTGACCCAAACTTTCTGTATATTTTGATATGATAGATATATGAAATTGTCATTACTTTGAATAATTAAGTCTTGTACCTATAACAACACAACCCTTTATCTGTGCTTTGGAAGATATTAAGAATTTCAATTAACTTAATTTTATGTAATCATAATCACTAGGCCTATCCAAATTTCAATGACATTTCTTTTGTTCACAGGTCCACAGGATGAGTCAGAAAGAAATCAGAACACGAAGCAAATCAAGTTGTCACCTAAGTCATTTGGTGGGGACTGGGAGGGAACTTCCCCCTGCTGAGCTGCCCACAGCCAGAGATCTGCTGAGGTATGGTTTGTTGAGGAGAGAGATGAGTGAGGAAGACAGGAGGAATTACCCAGTTAATGACCTGATTAACAACGGCATTGTTCCAGGGCTACTGGCTCAGTGGAGAAAGACCAACGCTCTATTCACAGGACCTGTAATCAACACTGAGGTCAGGATCAGGGCTAAAGTGAAGGCACTGTGGGATGAGGGAGTGAAGGTGTCCATTGGCAATGTGAAGCTAGAGGTGAAAGAAAGGTTCATGATGAAACGGGACAAATTGGTGGACATTCTGACATGTCACTGTGTGATCAGGAGCTGCAGTGAGCTTGGGTGCAACCCTGTCTGCAACAGTGAGGTTCACATTAACTGCAGCTGCAGGAGCGAGCAGAAGATACCAGTGCAGGAGCTTGCCTTCATTAAAATTTAGAGAGAAAAGGTGGGAAGTGTGGGGATACACCAGATAGGTCTAGCTGATCACCCTGAGACCAGGAGACAGGAAGCAGTGCTGCAGAGACAAGAGCAGAGAAGAAAGGCCGAGAAGAAGAGGAGGAGGAAGGTAGAGGAGTCAGCCAAGAAAGAAGAGTTGAGGGAGGAGTCACTGCTGGTGATGGAGTTGGAGGAGACTGGAGATATACTGGAGGAGGCAGGGAGGAGAGAGGAGGACGAAGACTTCATACCAGAGGCTGCGACAACTTCTTCCTTGGCTGTGGCTAAGAAGAAGAAATACAACACTGAAGATATCACCAAAATAGCTCTGGCTAGCTTGAGACATCACACTGGGCTGAGAGAGACTGCAGAGATTGCCACTGCTGCCTGGATTGACGCTGGTCTTATCACAGAGTTTGACACAGCACTGGTTATTGACCACAACAAGGTGAGGAGGGCTCAGAAGAGACTGCCTAAGGAGCTGGTCAAGAAGTTTGATGAAGAGATTAGGGAAAATGGCATCACCTGTATCTTCTTTGATGGGAAAAGAGATGACACCAAAGTGATGATGGAAGCTGAGGGCAGTGACAGGCAGTTTCCTGGCCTCATTAAGGAAGAACACTACACAGTGTGCAATGAACCAGGTGGGAAATATGTGTAGCATTTTGTAGCAGAGGAAGCTGCAGAGGAGAGAAGTCATGCTGAGGTCATTGCTGATCATCTGGTGAACTGGCTAAGAGAGAGAGGAGCAGATCAGACCCTTTTGGCCATAGGAGATGACAGTACTAATGTGAATACTGACTGGGAGGGAGGATTAATGCATTATGTGGAGGCCAAGCTTAGCAGGAAGTTGGTGTGGATTGTCTGTGACTTGCACACTGGGGAGCTGAGTCTCAGACACCTGGTGACTGCACTGGATGGCAAAACATTGAGCAACAAGTGGTCTGGGCCCCTAGGGAAGATGTTAGACACTGCCACTGAGCTGGAGATCAACCCAAACTTCACGAGGATAACTGTTGGTCCTCCTCTACCCCATCTCAGTCAGGAGGTAGTCAAGGACCTCAGCACAGACCAATCATATGGCTACAGAATCATCTTTGCCATCAGATCGGGAGAGGTACTTCAGAGTCTAGCTCTCCTGGAGATTGGGCCAGTCTGTCACAGTAGGTGGGTCACCACGGCTCCAAGGTTCTGCAGATTGTAGATTTCCAAACATGGGCTGAAGGGTAGGAACCTGAAGAATCTGAGGATAATTGTGGAATTCATAGTGGGAGTCTACATGCCAAACTGGTTCAACAGCAAGTTAAATCACAGCTGGGTGGAGGGTCCCAGACATGTACTGTACCAGATGGAGCTCCTCAGAAATCAGAAGAAGGAGGTGATAGGAATAGTGATGCCTACAGTGAAGAGATCAACCTGGTATGCACACTTTGAGGCTGTGCTCCAGGCCAGGCCATGTTGTGCAGTGAGGTGGAGGAGGAGAGGAGGGAGGCAGTGAAGAGGATACTGGAAATCAGAGGTGAAGGAGATGAGGACACACAGGTAAGAGACTGCAGAGTCAGACACAGGAAGACTCCTGACATCAACCCAGATGCCACCAAACTCTCGGAGCTTATTGACTGGAACTCTGGCGTGACTGACCCTCCTCTGACCTGCTCCCTCACCACTGCTATAATCAAGGAATTTCTTGATAGACCAATGAAAGTTCCTGCATGACCCTCACACACACAGTCAGTAGAGAGGTGTGTAAGGATGACAACTGAAGCAGCACAACATGTTTACTCACAAGAGAGGAGGGAGGCGTACATCAGTAGCCAGGTGGTCAGTAGGGAGCTCATGTCCAGGAACAAGAGCAAGGCAGACATGGCATCCTTGACAAAGTTCAAGAAACCTATCTATATTTCTAAGTTTTAATATTGAAATACAATCAAAATATCTTTAATTGTATGTAATGTATGTAAAATGTAGTTATATACAATAAAAAAAATACTTGTAAAAATTGCTGATTTTTTGTAAACTTCAACTTCAAATATAAGTAGCTAGGATTGGTCAAATCTGGATTTTAAAGCCATATTTCGATTTAGCACATAAAAATGCATCATTTGGTCACTAGTAGTCTTTGAAAATGTAAAGATTTCCCTTTGCTCCCTAAAATTGACACACCCTACTATGACAGTCCATATGAGAACCAGTTTCATTTTTTAATTAAATATGTAATTTTTCTTCATTGTAAACTGTAATACAAAATGCAATTAATACAGATTATTTGACAACCAAATGATAAATTTAAATGTTCGAGTTTGTTAGCAGAAAAATAAACAAAGTACAGTGGGTTCAAAAGGTTCTATCGCGAAAACATGCTTTTATCCAATGAAAACCGGTAAAAAACAAAGTTTCACGAAAGAGCATTTTAAAACAACTGCACGATCATGGCATCGTTCAGTAAAGAATTTGGTTACCAGATATTTAACCATATACGAGTAGTTTGGTTGTTGTAACCAACAGTGCTTTCTACATACTGCAAATATACTACAATGCCTCGTTTGTTCTCTTTCGCAAATTACATATTTATGAAAAATTTAAAATATTTTGATGTGGTTAGCTATTATGCATTATTTATAAACAAAAATTAATTTTGTTTAAACAACCAATATACATTGTTATAACAATTTGACAACGAATCTGAATCGTGAATTTAACCATGCAATGGCCGGCTAACCATATTCACTTTCTGCAAACAAATTTCATTCACTGATTTTACCATTTAACTGAGCGTCAAATATTTTTTTTAGGCGAAGACAGAGGGAAATATCACTTCTACAAATTCTGTAATGCATGATCCATTAGCCTTTTTATTTTATATACAGGAAATGCAACTCATAATTACAGATGTTGTTTACTGTTACACATTTTAAAAATGACAATACACTTAGGACAGTCAGCCCTCTTTACAATGTTTCTGGAAGTGTTATATAATGTTATAATGTTTCAGTCCAACAAAGATCCTAGAATCCACTCATGACTGGTCTACATAACTGTGTTTGTAATTGTGTTTTGCGCATGTCCTCCATGGTGGCAGAGGGGACCTACAATTTTAGGTGTTTATCGAACCACAAAAACCTTAATTTTACTACCTTAAACTATACCCAATCTATCAACATATGCGTCTAATCGATTCTTAAACATGTTTATAAACATGCTACTAATTACTTCTACCGGCAAACTATTCCAGCTATTTACTATTCTATGCGTAAAAAAGTTTTGGGAACTGCTGTCTCGAACCTTCCATTGTCAGCTTACATCCGTTATTTCTAGTCCTACTACAAGGGGCACTCAATATATTTTGCCCCAACCTTTATTCATAGCTAAATAATAGGCCATGGAGCTGAAATGTCTTTTGGACCGTAAGTTTGAACTTTTTGCGCTTCACATAACCGAATTTTTCCAGTTTGAACCTCCCCTCCTTGTATAAAACCGCTTTTAAACGCCCTTGTATAAAACCGATTGTTAACGCAGTTTCGAAAATGGCGTCTGACAGTGATGTGCGTCGTAAACAGAGAGCTGTTATCAAGTTCTTAACCGCAGAGGAGGAAACAGTTGGAAATATTCACAAACGTCCACAAAACGTTTATGGAGATGCTGTTGTTGATCGAAGCACAGTTGGACGCTGGTCTAAACGTGTGAGATCATCGGAGAGAGGGAGAGCCAGCCTCCATGATGAGCCACACAACGGTCGCCCGGCATCGGCTGTGACACCTCACACTGTGCAACGTGCTAACAGCATCATTCGACCAAATCGGCGTGTCACATACAAGGAGCTATCACTGGAGCTAGGCAGGCCCGGATTTAGCTATTGGCGAACTAGGCGATCGCCTAGGGCCTCGCTCCAAAGGGGGCCTCGCTCAAGCCGTTTTGCGCGTTCTGTTCAAGTGATATTAATGATTTAGAACTCTATGAAGAACTTAAAGTACTTTGCAGGTTTATACCTGAGAAAACAGATCTCGGAAATGCCCTTGTTTATATAGTGCAAAAACAACTAAGTGAGATTTATCCTAATGTTTATGTTGCACTTCGAATAGTATTAATCATCCTAGTTACTGTTGCTTCGGCTGAAAGAAGTTTCTCGCGTCTCAAACTTATTAAAACATATTTGCGTTCCACCATGTCTCAAGCGAGATTGCAGTCATTAGCTATGTTATCAATAGAAAACGATATAACAAATTCATTAGATTATTCTCAATTAATTGAAGAGTTTACGTAGCTCGAAGAAAAGTAGAAAAGCATTGCTGTAATATTCAAGGAGCATCTGAACCAAATATTAAAGCATTAATATTTAGCCTGATAAGTCGATCGCTCACTATTATAAAAAATGAAATGTCAACATCTCTTATACATCACATATGAAAAACGTTTGTATACTATGGAAAGTCATTACCTATAATATTATATAAATCTTAGAAATCATTGTCTTATATTTTCGATACAAATCTTGATTCATATTATAATTTGTACTTATTTGTATGGTTTATTTATATTTCTTATACAATTTCGATGCGTGATTATTTTGGTTTGGTTTAATTTTTAAGTGCTGGCATAGTTCTGTCTATGCGGGATTCTAATATTGCTGGTATAGTACCGATAATTAAGTCCATATTTTCATATATATATAGGCCTAGGGCCTCGCAATTTCTAGATCTGCCTAGGGCCTCGCAACTTCTAGATCCGGCCCTGGAGCTAGGAATTAGTGAAGGAAGTGTGAATACGATAATTCAGCAACTGGGATACTCAAAAGTGTGTTCACGGTTTGTTCCTCGCCAACTGACTGAAAATCACAAAGCTTAAAGAAAAGAAATTGCGTCTGAGTCGTTGGTTCGATACGAGACAGAAGGGGATCACTTCCTTTCACAAATTGTGACTGGGGATGAGACTTGGGTACACCACTTTGAACCTGAAACAAAACGCCACTCCATGGAGTAGCGTCACGCAGATTCCCCACGCAAGAAAAAGTTCAAAATGGCTCCCTCTGCAGGAAAGGGTATGGCCACCATCTTCTGGGACATTAAAGGGGTGATTCTGGTGGACATTATGAAGAAAGGACAAACAATCTACTCAGAGGCGTATATTGCTACCTTCAGAGACTCCAGAGAGGTGTAAAGCGAGTTCGACGGAAGAGAAAACTGGAAGACGTCCTTCTTTTGCACGATAACGCAAGACCACACAACAGTTTGCAAACAAGAGAGGCCATCACAAAAATGCGCTTGACTGTGTTACCCCCACCCTCCATACAGCCCGGATCTGGCACATTCAGAATTCCATTTGTTTTGGCCAATGAAGGATACTATTCGTGGAAGAAAGTTTCAGAGTGACGATAAGGTTGTTGAGGAGGCTAAGAGGTGGCTCCAGCGGAACCCAGCGGACTTTTACCAGCAAGGAATAAAGGCCCTTGCTTCGAGGTGGAGGAAAGCCGAAGAAAAGGATGGAGACTATGTGGGAAAATAAAAACTTGTAAAAAAACGTATGCAACTACTTGAGTACAAAATTTCTGGAACTTACAAGGAAACTTGGAAAGAAAAAAAAAAAGGTGGGGCAAAATATATTGAGTGGCCCTCGTATATTGTGCTATTTCGAAAAAGCTCTCTCTTTTACGTTATCGAACCCATTCAAAATTTTGAAAACCTGGATTAGATCACCCCTTAGCCTCCTAGTCTCGAGTGTAGTCAATTTTAACTCCTTAAGCCTATCCTTGTACGACTTTGACCTAAGCGATGGAGTCATCTTAGTTGTTCGTCTTTGAACGCATTCGATTTTGTCTATATCCTTGCTCATATACGGATTCCAAAATTGGATCGCATATTCCAAATGGGGTCTAACTAATGATTTATAAAGAGGAACAATAATATCGCGCGATTTGTACTCAAAATTCCTTGCTATAAAACCTAGCACTTTGTTCGCCTTATTGACCGCTGCTGTACTTTGTTTCGCCACTTTTAAATCACCACTAACTATAACTCCTAAATCTTTTTCCTGATCTACGCTTGCCAACTCCTTTCCTGACATACTATACGCAAAATTACCGTTACGCGAACCTACAGTATATGTAAAATTTTGCACTTATCGACGTTAAATCTCATTTGCCATGTGACCGACCAATCTACGATTTTATTCAGATCTTCCCGGATTTTACCTCTGTCTTCGTTGACTTCGTTCGACTATACGATCCCTAATTATTGATTCCAGTAGCTTACCTACAGCAGACGTTAAACTGATTGGCCCATAATTTCCCGCCTCACCTTTATCGCCTTTCTTAAAAATAGGGGGTTACATTTGCTAAATTGAAATTATCTGGTACGCACCTTGCAGAAATAGGCGCATTAAAAATTTTTGTTAGCGGCACAATAATGCTTTCTTTTAATTCTTTTAGTTGTATGGGATATATGGAATCCGGCCCCGGTGATTTAAGCATTTTTATTTTACAAATGTAGTGCAGTACCTCCCTTTCACTCACCACAATATTATCTAAAGTATTACCATTATCAAAAGGTATTATGTCTATGACTGTAGGGATATTTGTTACATCGTCTATTGTAAAAACTGACGTAAAAAATTCATTTAACAGGGTAGCTATTTGCTTGTTTTCAGAAACTAGCTCACCGTCAGAATTTTTTCAACAGTCCCAAGACGCTCTTTACTAGGTATTGAAAAAATCGCTTGGGGTTTTCTTTGCCGTCACGAGGTATGGAAATTTCAAAATCGCGCTTTGACTTTTTTATTACGCTTTTTGCTTCACGCCCAGGAGCGGATTGGGTCACTGAAACCGGCCCGGGACCTCCAGTTGTACCGGCCCTAAAATTTGCCTAAAATTTATTTACCCTATTTATGCTCATCGTATCTAGCCTATTCATTATTCAATTTTTTAAAATTTAATAACAGTAAAACAGATATCTTTTACATAATGAATTTTTATTGTATGATGCATGTGACTAATCGCAAAAAGGACAGATTGAAAGCTTGAAATGCTCGTAGACAGTAGCATACAGTATTTGTACAAGTACAACCACAAGTGCATTTAAGTATAATACTACGTTTGTATGTTGGTGTATGGAGAGACACGTAATCAAATTAAAGCAGAAAGTCCTAAAGTACACGAATCTATATTTAAGAGTCGAAAAGCTGTGTTCACAGGCAACTTCAGTTGTAGATAGTGTAAGCATGTAGCAGCAAGCAAGTCCAATAGCACTGTAAGTGTCTGTGAATAAACTGA
The DNA here is from genome assembly GCA_023014485.1 of Bathynomus jamesi. Classification (NCBI taxonomy): domain Eukaryota; kingdom Metazoa; phylum Arthropoda; class Malacostraca; order Isopoda; family Cirolanidae; genus Bathynomus; species Bathynomus jamesi. The sequence goes on along the minus strand of JAJOZX010000274.1, from coordinate 1,397,474 downwards.
ATTTTTCAAGAGTATAAAACACGCACACTGCACAGTTTTGGCAACGCTTGCATACAACTTCCTTCGGCCCATAGTCATACTCAAGTTCGTCTTCTTTGTCCAATACCCCTGGAGCTTCTTTCTTTCGAGCCTTGTATTCCGTGGACAGTCCAGCTTTCAATCGATCCCAGCTGTTAACCAAATGCACCAGTTCTTTCTGTAGTTGCTCTTTTGTAGCTCTTCTATCAATCGTTATAAGCTTTTCGCTGAGATTTTCCATGGCTTCAGCAGGCAGTCCTGACCTAATTTCACCAAAGTGATCTGGAGACAGGCAAGCCATGTCAGTGACGAGTAAACCATTGTTTTCAAACCTATTTTTGAAACTTTCTACAATGGTGTCCAGAATCTTGTTGTGGACAGTTACTTCAAACTTTTTGTATCCATTAAGTATTGGCTCATCTGCACTCAATTCTCCTGACATGCCCTTTCGTTTCCTTATTCTCTGTATCGGAAAAGAATCTTCCATAACTATCTCCGTTTCAATATCCAACTCACTGGACTTTGTCTCCAATTCTTCAGACACTTTGTTGACGAAATTTAACGCAGACTTCCAAACACTCTCCATATCTCTTTGACACCTAACATTCTTGAGGCCTTATTCTTTGCTGCTATACATTGATTTTTCATTTTTGTGTCAATAGAGACAATAACACCCAAGTCCTTGATACAGGCAGTTTCTTCCAATTTAATGCTACCCATAAAATAATCTACTCTATCCTTCTGATTTCCAAAATGCATTACTTTCCATTTATCAATATTAAATTTCATATTCCATTTCTTTGACCAGTTAATTAGTTCAATTAAATCAGATTGTAAAATATTATCTCTTACCATAATGTGCAATCACTGTGGTGAAAATATTATTAAAAAATACTGTAAAAATAAAAGAAGGGAAGAGCAGAAAATCTCTCAAGGATTTCTTGGTAGTTTCTTTTCAACATTTGGCCTTGTATGGAGTAAAATCAGAAACAGATTAGGGAGAGAGAAAGGTGAGATGCTAGTTAGGGTTGGGTTTTGGTGGATTATGGGTTTTTAGTCATAGGCCCCCTTAGTTTAATTAATAGCGTTGGTAGTTTAAGTGTAAAGATTGTCACTCTTTGAACAGATGCCATTTTAATAATTGATTTTTATATACATACGGTAGCCTATTTTATCATTATTCACACGTTTCTGATTCAATAGCTTATAGAACACATTTTAATAAAAAAAGGCTTACATAAAAAAAATTGAAATACCTAAATATTATTCAGGAGGTAGAAACAGAACTAATGAGAGAGAAAAGTGAGATGCTAGTTAGGGTAGGGTTTTTGGTGGGTTTTTCCACTTGGGTTTTTGGGTACCAACCCTGCTTACCAATGAAGTTCACTGCAAAAGTTGTTTTAATATAGGGCCTATACCCTTGCTACAATACAAACTTCTTCATCAGTTCATTTGAAATAAAACTTAGGTTATATAAAAAAAACTAAAAAAAAAGCTTGTCCTGTAAAATTTATTAGCTAGTTGTTAGTTGCCCTATAAAGGGAAAGAGCAAGTTTGTATGCAATGTATGTGTGTGTAGACTTCGTTGTGACTGTTAGTTTTAAAAGTTATCCTATTCAGTGTATGTTTATTGAAGTGTTTTTGCTCATTCATTTCTAAATATACTGTATGAATAACTAACTTAGAGTAGCTATTTATTTTGCAGCAGTGAATGATGCATAGCTATATTTCAAAATGTCTTTACACCAGAACTATCATAACCACTGTTGTAATCCATTAAAAAAAGCAATTTTGAAAAGCTTGAGACCACTACCACTAGTTTATAACAAAAACTTATGTTAAATAGCTACCTTGAATGGAAAGTGTGTAGTAACTAGGCTAACTGTTTAAATAAACTTAATCAACTTGAGGAGCCATGTAATTTATTCGACCACTCTTCCAGTGAAGTCTTCACTTTTATTACATCTCCAGATAAAGAAGAGGAGGCCTACTATTGAGGATACGGTAGTGATTGTGAACTTAATTTAACCTTTGGTTAGCTTCCGCCCGAATTGTTCATTCTTATGAAGGTCAAGCATTTCACTCCACCTTAGACCTACAGTTTAACGTGGAATCCGAACCACGCCTCATCAGCAGCCCAGCGTCTTAACTACTACGCCACCTAGGGTACCCATTTATCTACCAACAACTTTCTTTATTGTGTGGAAGGATGAACAGCTGGGTTTTTGCTGCGCGCGGGCTGCCGTCGGGTCTCGAACCCGGGGCCGATGGATTCGTAGTCAGCGACGCTAACCACTACACCACCGAGGCGCATCATAAGATACAAAATCAACGCAAATCTTGGGGAGCTAGCCGTTTCGCCAGTAAAATTCAATAATTTAACGTAGAGCATCATTGATAAACACTAGCTACAACTCCTTTAGATGAGTTTTGTTTATTGAAAAACTTTCAGATGAGATACGGTACGATACGGTACGTTATTTCTCCTTAGGGCATACCTGTCATCAGAATATTGTAAAAAGTCAGTTTATATAAATATATAATAAAAAAAATATATATATATATATATATATATATATATATATAAAATATAGTATAAAAATAAATATATAAAAATAAAACATTTGTGGCCAATGTATGTAGGCCAACAGATATGCCCGTGTGAGTCATATGGCCCACGCATGTAGGCCATCGGATTCAAGAGGTTAAATGAGATCAAGTCTCCTGCACACCTTTACACATAAAACAATATGATACAATAATATCGGGAAAATAAGAAAAACAAAGAATATTTCACTACAACTGGACGGTGACGACCGGCCCTAGATCAACCGCCCCACCGGGCAGCTGCCCATCTGCCCGAAGGCCCAATCCGCCCCTGTTCACGCCTTAGAGATATGTAGTTGTTTCGTAACCACAAATTGTCTTTATCGCACTTATGTAGCCTATAAGGAAAAAAATGCTTCTATTTTAGGTTTATCAAACAATTATAAAATTTTATCTTAGAATTATCTAATAGTTTGATTAAGATTCTTAAATGATAAGAATTCGTTTTGTAAAAATGCCTTTTCGTATGCTTAATATCTTCAGCTGCCACAAGAGGGCTGAAGTTAACTTAAAAATGACAATTAAGTATGATTCTGTATTTACTTGAAAAAGGGAACAGTAATAAATTAGGATGTCTCTCCTCCTTTATACTGGCTTGAGACAGTTAAGAAACGTTATTTCGTGCCTTAGCGGAGTTTCCACCCTTTCCCCAACCAACCTCCCTCTAGAAAGGGTTCTTGCTGAAGACTATTTAGTAATTTGCTTTTGTGTCAAATTTTGGCTGTTTTTTCCTTGATTCTAATGTAGCACGAATCCAGCCGTCTCTGTTTGTAGGTCCGCAGACTGATCCAGCAGCGTCTGTAACGAGCTTGACGCATCTCTCTACGGCTTGTGTATGACATGGAAACTGAAATAATTCTGAATGAAGAGTAGTACCATGTTTGATGCATGATTCAATATCATCAAGAGAAACTCCTTTCGTTATCGGTGGTTCTGCTATCTGAAAATCTTGCCACATAATGAGATCTGTATAGTCTTTGGCATAAAAATTTATTTCTGGCACCTTAAAATACCTGATAACATCTGTTTCTTGAATGCATGCCCTTGCTTTTATGATACGCCTAAATCCCAACTGACGCACATGCTCCCTTTCATCAGCTATCATTGCAATGAGAATGTTTTCTTGATTTGCGTAATATGCATTTCGCTGAATGACTGAGTCATGTACTCTCCTAAGCTCTTCACGGAGATACCGGCTTCTTGCAATCATATGCCACATATGTTTAGCACCATATTGGCATAATGGTTTACGCTTTATCTGAAACCACATTAGTGCGTATACCCTAACAATGAAAGTAGCTAATTCTTGTAAATTGCCTGAAGGATTCTCTGTGCTTGCATATAACCGCAGAGTCCTGTTTGCTGTGGTAAGCCACCTTGAATGTGATATATTGCCTGGACTCTTATGACTAAGACTCTTTGAGAATGTTCCACTTGATATAGCCTTGTGAATTTCAAGAAGGTATTTCTGGTCAGTACTTATGTCATCTACATCAACTTCACACATGTCCTCTTGAATTTCAATGGGTTTGAAGTTAACTATGGGAAGCTTTTCACAGTCTGAAAGTGCTCGGCCAATTTCTCCTGAAAATGCTCTTGGTCCAGTAGTGGTACCATCCAAGTGATGAAACAGATGGCGCAATGGAAGTTCATTAAGGTGTAAAAGGCATATCAGCCACTGCAATGGCTTATTAAAGGCTTCTTCCAGTAATCTTATTGTGCCTCCAATACTACCAGTGTTAACCACTGTCGAATCACAGCCAACTGCAACGATGTTCCCTATATCAACATTCCTTTCTTTCAAGCAATTCACTAGCGCTGTGCAAATGTATTTAGCTTTGCCACTGGAAGGTGTCACATGTGCAAAGTACAGAGAGTGTGGTTCAGATATTATGCTGATATGCTCTTCGCATTTGGTTCTTTTGGTGGTTAGAGCCATCACTCTCCTGGACTTGAATCATTGTTTTATCCTTTCTGCCATCAAAGTATAATCCCCGCATGGTTTTTGGCTCTCCTATCTGTTGTAGTTCCTTTCTCTGTTTTTGTCTTTCACGTCTTAGCTTACTTCTGTCTATAATATTCCCTTTGTCTTCGGGAGTAACAATTTTAAGATCTGCCAATACTGCAGAAGCAATAGCAGCCCCAGCTCTGTCCGACATTTTAAATCTATCACAAGTAATTGCTAATGAAGGCAGTGGCTCACGCATCTGTTGTTCTGATATTACATATTGAGTCGAGGTTGTATCTTCCTCATTATCTTCAGATATCTCTTCTAGTTGTTGAAGTTCACTTGTCTCTGTTTCGATTTGTAAGTTGGACGTATTGGTTATAGCAGCACTAGTTGTTTGTGAGGATTCCAGACGTGCTTTTTCCATTTCCTTTCGATGTTCTCTTGCTTGTAATCGTCTGGTGTGTGCTATGTCAATGCTTCCTATCACCATTATTCTGCGTGTTCGTTGGTCATTTAAAAAATCCTGCTCTTTTGGAGGGATTTTCTTACTCTTTTCACATGAGCATCTCCTAAACTCCTTACATTTGCAGGTGCAGATGTCAAACAAAGTGCATTTTGAAGAGTTTTCAAATTCTTCAAGCTGACTTTTGTACTTAGGCTGATCCTTGCGTGACTTGTATGGCTTTAATAAGGACCTGTATTTATCATGGTACACTCGCATCATCTGTAAACGCGTGTATGTGAAACTATTGGCAAAGAGGCCTTCTTCCAAATATTTTCTACCTTTTTGGAAACTGCCTCTGCTATTTCAGAAAATGAAGGCTCCTTGTTATTCATCTGCTCCTTCACTAAATGTTTTGTGAACAGATAATCTTTCATAATGCAGTTATAAGTTGGTAGTTGCATATCACTCATCTCACAAGGTACTTCAAATATGGCACACTTCATATGTTCTCTAGTGAAATGTTTATATTTAGTATTTGATGCCATAATATTTTTAAGAAAAATTCACAATCACAAAATATCCTGTAACATCAAAACATTATATAATTAATATATATAATATATTTTTAAGTATATATAATATATTATATAAATATATATATTATATAAATAAACTAAAATTATATAATACATTATAACAAGCATTTTATAATAAAATCAATATTATCTCTATATAAATACTTTAAATAAAGTTTTATAATATTCCGATCATATTAAAAAACTCTCCGATCAACTGAGCGACTAGGCCTACTACCTAAGAAGACAAGTGTTAACACACTGTTCTAATGACTCACAGAAAGAAATTCCTTCACACCAAAACCCTCCCCCACAACCCTCCCCAAACCCTCCCCCACAACATTCAGTGTAGTCTCAACATGACTCAGTTACTCTAAATTGTGCTAACTTCAGCTCTCTTGTGGCAGCTGAAGATATTAAGCATATGAAAAGGCATTTTTACAAAACGAATTCCTATCATTTAAGAATCTTAATCAAACTATTAGATAATTCTAAGATAAAATTTTATAATAGTTTGACAAACCTAAAATAGAAGCATTTTTTTCCTTTTTACACAAAATTGTGTTAAGTTTAGTCCTCTGGTGGCAGCTGAAAAATTTAAACAAATGAACTCATATTTTGGCAGGCATATTTCGTCCACTAATTGCAACTTTTAATCACTATTAGAACTTCATACTAGAAAAAAGTATTTTTCGCTCCACCCTACCTGAGTATAAGCCCTATCTCTACTCTTTATAATATCCCCTACTCTAGAAGTAAACCACAAGGGCTTGTTATTTACTTTCGCACGCTTGATCTTGTACGATACACATTCCTCATTTATAGTCTCAATCAGTGTTGCCAACATTATCTCCTGAGAGTAAGGCTAGATTAGAAGAAAATATAGGCTATAAAGGCTATAACCCTAATAAAAATAGGTAAAAAATAGGCTAAACATTTTACTTACATTATGACAAAAATAGTGTGTCAACATCATTTAAATCCTCATCGGAATCATGTTGACACTACTTTCTTTCTAGTAACACTAAAATATATAATAGCTATACCAAGGAATTTGGTAACACTAATGTCTGTTGATTCATCTAATAAAAGGCTGTACCCTTCCTCACCAATATCTTCCTTTAATTCACTTAAAAAATGAGGATGCAACACATTTTTTATTATAGCTGTACACTTGGTCCGGTGTATTTTCATTTGTTCAGCAATTTTACTGTCTGTGAATGATTGCTTACAAAGTTCTGTTAAATGGTCACATGTGTTTAATGGACACTGTTCTGCAATAAACAGAGCTTGTTTAGCTTCTGCAAAACATTTTGGATCATCTGAGGATTTATTAATTAAAACAGTCTGAATAGGCCTCAACGATTTACGTGAGGAAGACATATCAGAATGTTTTTTTGATGCAGCATGTTGCTTTATATCAAAATATTTCGCACGAATGGAAACTTTGCAATACGCACAATATGCTTTGGTTGAATCACCTAGACGTTCTCTTATCCAATCCTTGCACAAATCATCTTTAAGCCATTCATTCCTAAATCGCTGTTGGTAGGCTGGCTTCGACATGTTTAATGGGCTATTACTTAATTAACTTACAGTTTAGAAAACAAAGCTGGAAAACAACCACAAAGATAATAAAACTCTTATCGACAATTCAAAACTATGACGGGGAACTAATGATAAATATATGTGAATTTATAATAACAATTTACACTATACAATACACATTCACGTACAAGAAGAACTAACAACGACTGAAACCACTTCTATCAAATCAGTACAAGATGACACTCTTCCGACGTAATTGTACGTATTTTGACACGCTACAACGTGAAAAAACATTTTAGTACGCTCGCAATTTGATATGAAAAGAGGCTAGATTAAGGCTAAATTAGAACAAAAAGTTGCCAGATTTAAGGCCATAGGCTATTAAGTAAAATAAAAGGCTAGCCGAAGCTAAAATAGGCTAAATCTAGCCTGAAAAATGCCAAGTTGGCAACACTGGTCTCAATACTGTTTCAAACGATTCCCACATTATTTTTGTGTTGGAGATCCCTATTACGTTTTCCCAATTGACGTGTGACAATTCATTTCTAAATTTATAAAAGTCTGTGCGCTGGAAGTTAGGAATTTTAGTCGAGTTAGCTGGTTTCGAGTAACTTACTGAGAGGACAAACTCTATCAGATTGTGATCGCTATTGCTTAACAGTTCTATTACTTGAAGATCAGTGATAAGCCTATCATCCGTAGTTATTACTAAATCTAAAATACTGGTGTGAAGAAGGGCATACTGTATGTCGTTGACATGACATTAAGGACACTATTTTAACTGCAAATTTGGTCATGAAAAGAGAGTAAAAATGACAGTCATTACGATAACAATGGTCAGAATTTCAATGACGGTAATTTTAATAAGAATAATAATAGCATTCATGACAGCAATATAATAACAGATAACAATGATAATTATGCAGGGAGAAATTGCAGTGAATTATGAATTTTTATTAATTTTATTAATGTATCTTATTAGTAAATAAATCAAAGATAAAACAAATATGGAAACAATTACACCGAAAGTTTTAAAATTAAACTAGAGTTTTTAGTTCGTCTGGGGTGCATGGATTGTTAAAATACACAGTGCTTTTAAACGTATCCCAACTCTCACACCCTTTGAAAAAAGAAAAGCATTTTTCGAGGAAATGTACACGTAAAGTGTTACACCATACCTTACCTTATGAACCTTGTGTTGTTTCGTGCGTTGGTCTCTCTTCACAAGGAAGTCAAGCTGGTGGCCCCGCCTCTAGGTCTGGCTTGGTGGAGGAGCGAGTTGCTTTCTTGCGCTCTCCACCGTACATAGCCAGGCACGCCCGGCTCATCTGGTACCGTCCTGAGCCAGGCATCCAGTCTTCTCTTCAAGACTTCAACTTTGACCCCCGTTACGTTTCTGAGGTCCTTTGGAAGCTGGTTGAAAAGTCTTGGCCCCATGATAACCAAGCTATTTTCCTTCAGAGTTGAGGAGGTCCCTTGTCGGGCCTTTAATTTGGGAACACTACACATTTTGCCTTTCCTATTTTCCAGTGTTGTTTGAATTGTAATTGAATTTAGTTGCAGATTTGGTACCAGTTTTTCGATCATTTTCCATATGTAGATTATGGTGAACCTCTCTCTTCTTTCCAGGGAGTACAGATTTAGTTTACGTAGTCTTTCCCAGTAGTTGAGTTCTTTGCAGCCATCAATCTTGGCTGTGAAATGCCTTTGCGTTTCTTCTAGCTTATTAGTTTCTTCCTTTTAATATGGGAACGTCAAAACTGAGCAGTATTCAAGTTTTGGTATAATCAGTGTTTTTAGCAGGGGAATCATTACTGTCCTGTCCCTTCTCTTGAACGTTCTTAGTACCTCTCCGGCGACTCTTTTTGCTTTATTTATCCTACCTGATTTTGTGTTTCGAATTTCGCATCATCGGTCATTATTATCCCGAGATCGATCACTTTCGTGCTTCTCTGAATTTCCTGTCTATCTGGAGCATAATATGCAGTCTGTTTAAGTTCTTCTTTCCTACCATATCTCAACAGCTGAAATTTCTCGGTGTTAAATGACATGTTGTCTTCTGACCATTTGTATATTTTGTTCGTGTCCCTCTGCAAGGCCTCCACGTCATTTACATCGCTGAGTTTTCTGCTGATCTTTGTATCGTCTGCAAAGGATGTTACTATACTGTTGGCGTTTACTCCGCTGTCTATGTCTGTTAGCATGATAATGAACAGGAGTGGGGGCCAGTACTGTCCCTTGTGGTACTGAGCTGCGTACTTCCGATTCTGATGATGATATACCTTGAATTTTGACGACCTGCAGGCGTTCTCTGAGGAAGTTGTAGATGCATTTTCCCACTTTCCCTGTTATTCCCATATATTTCATTTTATGTGCTATTATACCATGGTCACATTTGTCGAAAGCTTTAGCAAAATCTGTGTATATAACATCGTAGTTGTCATTGCCTTCCATTGCATTTAGGATATTGTTCTAGTGTTCTATTATTTGTGATAGGCATGATCTACCTGATCGGAAACCATGCTGATTTTCGTTGAATCTTTCCCGTGTCTCCAGGAAGTCATAAATTTTCTCTCTAACTATTCTTTCAAATACTTTGATGAGGTGGGACGTCAATGACACTGGTCTATAGTTCTTTACTTGAGATCTGTTCCCTCCTTTATATATAGGGACAATGTTTGCTCTTTTCAAGATGCTCGGTATTTCCCCAGTGTCTAGAGATCTTCTCCATATCCAGTATAAAGGTGTAGCTATTTCATTTTTACAGTTTTTAATCAATGATGCGTTCCAATTGTCCCGACCTGCTGCTGAATGTGGTTTCATTTGTCCTATAGCTCTCACTACATCTTCTGGGGTAAAATCAAAGTCTGTTACATACTCTCCTTGCAATTCCTCTTCAAAGAATGCATTTATGTCAGGTATCGCTTTGTCACGTTTTGGGGTACTGAAAACTGATTCATATTGAGCTCTCAATGTAACAGATATTTCTTTTGGATCGTCGGTTAGTTCATTATTTCTTGTCTTTAAGGGCCCAATAGCAGCGCGCGTTTTTGTTTTCCTTTTTGCATAGCGATAGAAGTATTTTGGATTTTCCTTTATTGCTTCTACCGCCTTTTCATCTTCCCTCTCTGTATGGTCCTTAATCAGGGCTTGTAACGGGTGTTCCACTTAAAACCGGCCCGCTTGCAAACTCACTTTTATTTTGTAGACTAAGTGTACACTCTTACAGAAAGTGTTGGAAATGCGAACCCTGAGAATCAATACATTTTTGTGCTCGTGTTATCATATTCAAGTACACCTGACGCAAAACGGTGAGTTTGCAAGAAATTTTTATTTATTTTTTTACTTCCCATACTCCAGCGGGCCGGTTTTAAGTGGAACACCTTATTTCCCTGTCGATACCCTCCAGTTTTTCTTTTATTGCTTTCCTGTCATTATCTCCGCAGTTGCCTAACTTCGCCTCCACTCTCTTTCTTTTGCGGAATAGTCTTCTCTTTTGCCTCTCTGGCCAGCATTTCAGAGCATATTTTTCTAAAATTCTCAGCGTTTTTTCTTCCAAGGTTATTAGCATTTCTTCAGTTTTTTTATTCCCAAAAATTTTTCTCCATTCTATTTGGGCCATGTGCGATCTGATTGCTTCCCAATTTATAGTCTTGGAGTTTAAGTTAAAGGCCCCCGAATTTACTTCTTTCCTCAATATGTGTATTTTCTTTTAATGCTGTCGTCATATTTGTTGATATCTCGATTAAGTTGTGGTCTGAGATAATGGTTGGGGTTATTTTTATATCAGCAATCAATTTCGTGCTATTCGTGAATACCAGATCCAGGGAGTTATTTTTCCTGAATTTTCTGTTATCTCATGTGTCAGCATAAACTCATTTGTGAGAGCCATCAACATTTTTGCTTGCTCCTGGTCTTCTCTTGTGCCCCCTTTGTCCTGGTGAATATATATATTCCTATCCACCTTTTTGTATTTTATAAATGGGAAGTTAAAGCCTCCGGAGATCATTATATTGGGGGATGGGGGGTTTATGGCCTTTATTAGCTTTCTGATGTCATTAATGGCCCCGAGAATTTTTCAGTTGGGGTGCTTGTAGGTCTATAGATGACTATTACTGTCACGTAATTTTTTATATTTTCACTGCTAGGAGTTCCACATAGCTGTTTGATTTACTTATTATCGTCTCTGTCATATAACCTTCCTGTACATATATAGCACAGCCACCTTTACGTCTCGTCGTTCTATCCGCTCTTAGTAAGTTGAAACCCTCTATATTTATCTCTTTCTTATCAATACAATGTTCGCAGTTTTCACAATTTCCTTGGCAATCCTTAAGATGAGTTTCTGTGAGGCATGCGATGTCCGCCCTTGTTTCGTCCTTAAATACTTTCAGGTACGAAACCTTATTGAGTGATTGGTTTGGTCTTATTCCTTGAATATTAGCCAGGACAATTTTTATGTTCTCTGTTTTTCGTTGCCCCTTGTGCATTTCAAGTTCGTTTTCCTTCGATATCGCTTGATTCGTTGCCCTATGATCCTCCGAGGGAGATCAGTTTCCGTCTACTTGTACTGGTAGCTTCTTGCCCGCTAGCGGTTTGGCTCGGGGGTTTCCAGCTGTGTCAACTGCATATGGATGACATTTAGCATCCGTAACGTGTCCGCGATGTTGAAAAAATTTTCTTGTTCGTTTATTGTGTTCCTATTGTTGTTCCTACTTTTATTCCTATTGTCATTTAAACTGTTTCCTTTGTTCTTTGAGTCCGTCGGGAGATGTTGATAGTAGCATTTTTTCCCAAATTTGCAGGTTCCATATTTTGCGTAAGTCCTGCAAATGTCCGGGTGGTAGAATTTACATCCGTCTCCAAATTCACAATGACCATTATTATAGAAGAAATTGCATATTGGGGGATGTTCAATGTTCATATATACATTGTCCTCTTTTAAATTTGCAATTATCTTTTATATAATATCTGCATATAATTCCTTCCCCATATTTACTCGTGGCCTTTGTTTTTTACTCCTTATTGGGGGACAGTTTCACTCCGTTTTCTTGAGTGCCTTCTTGTCTTGTCCTATTTGTGCTATTTGTGCTAGTTGTGTTTGTGTCCTTCGTTGCCCTTATGCTATGCGTTGTCTTTACACTCTTTGTCGCTTGTGTGTTTTCGGCTTCGTTTTGTGACGGTATTTGATTTTTTTCTATTTCGCCTTTCTCCGTTTCTTCTGTTTTCCACTGTTCTTTGTTCCCACTTTCCTCTTCCATTCTCTTCTCGTAGTCTCTTTCTGCTTTAAATACTGTAAAAGAGTTTAATTCGGTCAAGCAGTTTTCGCAGAAAAATTTTATCCCATTAAACTGCTTTGCGTTCGTTATAAGGGAGATTTTTTCATCTCCCCATTCTAGGAATTTAAAATTAAAAAGTAGCTGACAAAAATCACACCTCATCGCCCCTGTCTCATCTGTTGCATCCTTACAGATACCACAGAGTTGCGGTATGTATTAATTTCCATGTTGGTGAAGTGACTCAAAAAGGGCTATTATGGGAGGTATTGGATGGGGGATGACTCAAGCTGGGTGAGGGAAAAAAATTTCCGTTACTCTGGTGGCGGGGGATGGGGGATGTGGCACGCTGTATACTTCTCACTGATTGGTCCTCTCGACCATATCATATTTTCTTTTTAAAAACCTTGTACTTATAGAGCAATGTCAGATTTGCTAGTAAAAAGTAAGAAAATTATGTGAGGCTTATAATTATAAAAGTATATTTGTGCAACGGTTGCTTAATTAATCTCATTGAAACTCCACGTAACGTTTTATAATTCCATGAGTAATTAAATACTCATAATAAGTCAGTTGAAAATATACCGGTTTTGTATTTAATTATATTTAATTATTAACTATAGTCTGGCTTCCGAAAAATTTTACCTGTAATATTCATAAGTGGTTAAAATTAGTTTTAAAATTATTAAGAGAAAAGTAAGGTACCTGCATATATATATATATATATATATATATATATATATATATATACTAGTGATGTAGGTCACATCCGCATCCGCATCCGCGGAACATCCGCACATTTTCTCGCATCCGCACCCGCATCCGCACTTTGGACTGCGGATGTCGTGCGGATGTGGACCGTTGAGATAAATTGTCATTAATAAGCGGAAGTTATCAAATTCTACTATATTAATAGAACTAGTTCATTGTGCGCAAAAGTGATGCAAGCGACAAGACGAGAGGCTGTTCTTGTATGAAGTTACTCTCTTGCAACCTACTTAGATCCACGTTACAAAGCTAAGTTATTTTCACCTAGTACATTAGAACGAGTTAAATCATCACTTGGCAAAGCAGTTGAAGAGCTTCAATCTCTTGAATCTGTCGCTTCGCCACCCACCAAAAGAATAAAAGTTTCAGTGACAGAACCAACACCTTCAACAAGCAAATCTATCACAGAATCTGTCTCTCAGTTTCTTGAGTCAAGCAGCAATGACGAGACCTACGCGATGTCAAAAGATGTAAAAATGATCGGGAGCTATCACCAAGAAAAACGCCTGGCTGCATGTGACAATCCTATTAGTTGGTGGAAAAATACGCAGAATATCTATCCATACTTGAGTAAACTTGCAAGGAAACATTTAGCCTGTCCTCCAACAAACGTACCAAGCGAGAGATTATTTAGCAGTGCTGGATTAATATATGATGAAAAGAGAAACAGACTGGCAGCAGAAAAGGCAGAAAAATTAATGTTCCTTAAGCATAACCTTCCTATAATTAAGTTTGAACATTAAACGATGAACATCTTAGTTTACTTTATTTTAATTACTCATTTATAAATATGCCTAATAAAACTTTAAACTTAATATAAATAGTTATCAAGCTAATTAAAGATCTCTTTCTATAAGGGTGGAGGTTGGGGAAAGAGGTCGGTGGGGTGCATTTGAGTTGGGTTCACGTCCCGCATCCTGGTAACACAATTATGGTTTCTAATTGTGGCTGAACTCAACAAAATATAACGAATTTATTTGCAGACGAATTCACTAATTGATTTCTATATTAGTTAGATGCTTGATATTATTTTATATGTTCAGAGAAAAGTACAGCAATTATTGTACAATTAATCAATTATACTACATTATAGCTACAGCTCTCTCTATATAATAACTTATTATATACGTTAAACACAACAAATCTCGAATATATCCTAAAAAATAACGAAAATGTAGACATCCGCATCCGCGGATGTTGAAATCAAACATCCTCATCCGCATCCGCATCCGCGGATGTGAAAAAAATGACATCCGCTACATCACTAATATATACAGTATATATATAGAATGTCCCAAAAAAATGTTTACACGTCATATTAACATATATATATCAATAATCAAAATAGGCGGATAGTAAATAGATAGCAAATAGGCTTCTTTAATGTTTAAATGTTCGAGATATCAGCCAGCAGCGTGCGTCAATACCTTCATGGTTGTGCTGCTTACTTTAATGTTTTAAATGTTCAAAATGTCCGCCACTGACAATGAAAGTGTTGAGACCGTGTTACAGGCCTTCACAAACTCTCCAAATAAGTCTACAAGGTCTACCTAACCTAAAATCTTTCCTTTTTTTTCAGATCATTAGAAATTTTCAACCATGAAATGTCTGGTTAGGTCAACTGTACGTCCTTGATGAATGGTTAGGTTAAGTTGTGATATTTTCGTTAGTTTAAACGAAAATGACGAGAGCAAAAATGCATAATAAACAGTTTGGTAGTGCCGTTAATACGTAAGTACCCAAAAAACGGTGCTACTATGCGTGATTCCTACCTCGATTCGGCGGTCTACCTTTTAATTATAGCTTCTTACCTTGTTTACTAATTGCTTGTTTACATTCCAATGTCCATCGCCCTTGACGATTGGTTAGGTTTAGTCATGATATTTTCGTTAGTTTTAACGAAAATATCGTGACTAAACCTAACCAATCGTAGGTAGACCACATACTATAGTAGCACCGAAACTATTTTTTAAATACAACTATACAACTATACAACATTTTGTCGGGTATACCGCGTTTCCAACTTCTAAATATAATTCAATTTCTCCGTATGTACGTATGGGTGTGCCTGTAACTCCTCTGAGTTGGCAGGAAGGTTGCTTAATTTCATATTTGTACTCTGTACTCTCTAGTAACTCATCTACACATTGTTTCTTAATTAACGTCGTGTTGCTCCTGTATCTAGGAGAGCGGTTAAATCTTGGTTATCTGTGCTACAATTTATTATTAAATCTAGGAGGTTCGCACCTATTATCCTGATGGGGAGTTTGTGTTTGTATTTGGGTTCATTACTGCTATTTAGGAAGGAGGAGGTTGAACTGCTTGCTGCCTCCAAAGTGGGATCTCTAAAAGGGCTTGAATTGTCTTCTAAGGGATCACCATACACTGGAGTGTTTTCTTGAAAACTGTACTCTGGGGAAAATGATTCCTCAACAGGTACTTCTACGTACCGAACTATCTGACCTTGCTGATTGTATTGGGGTTTGTACATTGGGTAATAGTGTGACTGACCGTGTGGTCGTGATCTATTTGTTTAGTGGTTCGGTTGAGGCTGGGAATTTACTGGTTTCTGGGGATTGGATGGCTTTTGGGAACGTTGGTGATTCGTTCTCTGGAAGTTGGGCCTATAACCCTGCAGGGGCTTTGTCAGCACATTTTTGTCGGTCGCCACGGCGATGACCATGTTCATGACAGTGGTAGCAATAAGGGGGATAATTGCATTGACTTATCATGTGCCAAAAGCTATCGCAATTAAAACACTGAGGAGGAGGGCGTGCATTCTGGGGTAGTGTTCCCTGCATCGGCCTCGATTTATAGGGTTGTTGTTGATGCTGTTGGTGTTGTGGTTGCTGCTGCTGAATGTAGTGTATGGGGTTCTCTCTACCCTTTCGGTAATTCTGGTTTGCTAAATCTGGGTAATGTTCCCGTGTTTTATTGATGGCTACATTTACTGGTTTGTCAATATTTAGAAACTCTTGAAATTTCTTTTTAGGTGCTCCAGGTAGGTTTGGTAAATGGTTGCTGCTACTGTTAAGTTTTTTTGTTTTGAAGTGAAAGTAATGTCACACGCATTTTCTGCGCCTCGGAGGGCTTCTCCTACGAGTTTTTTTGTTCGTGTAATAAAATTATTTAAATCTTCATGTTCCTCTTTCTTCCATTTAGCTTGGAAGACAGCTTCTAACGTGGCTAAGGGTTGTGCAAGTGTTATTTCTTTAAAATATTCTAATAAGTTTTGTTTAAAATTGTCCCATGTTGTAGCTTCGTTTATGGATGGGACATAGGTGACTGTATCATGAGCATTCCCTTCTTTAGGGTCGATAAACCTTTTAGCTTCCCTAATCTTTATATCACCATCTGTGATGTTTTCGCGAAAGAAATGTTGTTCTAAAGACTCAATCCAAGGTCTTACGCGTAGTTCAACAAAGTTATTATCTATGATCCTCTTAAAAATTAGTACAGTGTGGGGAAGCTTTACCAGTCTACCTAAGTTAATGTATGCTGGGGCGGGGGTTTGAAACATATTGGCTTGTTCTTGATCTGAGGTTTGTTTGTTTGGAAATATGTTTGAAGGGCGCGGGGTAGGTGGAAAAATGGGGGTAGGTGGAAAAATGGGCGTAGGGAAATTTTCGATGTCAGAAATCGCACCGTCTGAATCGCTCATATGTGAAGGTACTATTAATGTGTTCTAATTTGGTCTGCTTGATCGATCTTAATCTATGGAATGATCACTTGAGTTTTTTTCCTAACTACTCTATCTAAGAAATACACATTAAATAAATGCACAACAATTTGCCTAACTAGAGAAAAATTTGAAAAGATTGTAAACAAAATATAAAAAAAATGTAAACCAAATTTCACTCGAATGTACTTGAAGGTACGGTAATATTATGATTGGTTCATTAAATAAATTATCTATACCAACTATCATAGTGAAAATAACTCGGTTTCAATAAAAAGAAATGTATCACTGGTGTATGGAATGGTCACTGTGTTTTTTGTTAATTCTGGCTTGATACTAATTATTATCTGTTAATAATACCGACTTCTCAAATGTTTAGACTTTAGAGATTACTTTTAAAAAAGAGATCTGTACTTAACAAGATTCCTCCGGCGAAATCCTTGGAGACGTGTCCTGAAGACGTATCTTGCTGGCTACTTGTTCTTGGATGAAGACTTGGCGTGGAGAACTTGGAGTCGTGACACACCGGTTCAAGGGTGGATGTGACGAACTGGAAGTCGTGACACGCCGGTCAACTGGATGTTGGTTCTAGTTCCAGGGTCTGGAA